>APFE030913645.1:0-31245 GCA_000404065.3 Pinus taeda
TCAGGTTTTGGACAACCAACTAGTTTTACCTCAGAGTAAGCATTTTTTGAAATTTTCTACTGGCCAACAAATCTAATAAGAGTGAGGCTGGTAGAATTTTTCCAAGTTGTGGAATACAATGTAATTTTCCCTTATAAATGAAAAAAATCAACTTAAAAAAAAAGACAACAAAACATAAAAAACTAGGTAGATTCACAAGGGTTTAGAATGAATTAATAAATAACAAATTTCACTTTTCAAAAATAAAAACTTTATTTAAATATTGATTTATTTGTAATTATTTTATACATATTTAATAGATCTTTTTTTCTTCATTAAATAAAAACTATAATTTTATTACTATTTTCTTTTTGTTAATTAAGTTTTGTGTTACATGAAAATAAAATCCATACAAAATTAGAGATCATTGTTTTACCCTTAGCATTGTCACAAGTTTCCACAAGGGAAACCACCACAGTAGTGATCTGAAAATTACTCGTGAGTGACCTCAGTTAATTAATTAATGAATGAAGGTATTACAGACACGTGTTGGTGTGTGTCTATGTCATTTTAGGCAACGGATCGATCAAATTGCAAAATACATAGACACTAGAAAAATGGAAAACAGTAAGAGAAACATAGTAAGCACATACAAGAACACAACAAATTAACAAGGAGTTCACCTATCCTCCAGGGCTACATTTCTGGTCCAGCTTTCAGTGGTGGCCTTCTTTTATTGTGTCTTTAAAGCAGAGATTTACAATGAGGAGCTCAATTAGAGTCTCCTGAAGCAGATGATGCTTGGTAGGGTGGTTCTTGGATTCCCCAAGCCACTAGAGTGCACAGACTCTTTTCCTTTCCAAGTCTTGAACTCTCTGCTCTTTGATGGGAGGAGGCCAATGTGGTCTCAATTCTCGACAGATTCTCTCAAGGATCCCTTGAACCTCTCAAGCTTTCTGTCTACTCGATGCTGCCTTAGGTCATCTTGGCTCTCTCTTTTTTGCTTCTTGCTTCACTATCTTTTCTTCACTCTCACTCTCTCTATCTTCGTTTTCTTCTCTCTGTTTTCTATTCTCTATCTGTTCATGGCTTAAACCCAATCTGTCCTTGATTGTTCGGTTCCTCTTCCACCCCTTCAGTTCACTTGTTGTTGTTCACTTGGAGTTCCCTGCCTCTACGTCATCGCCATCGTCCATAGGGAAGTGGCCACTTGTCCTCTCATGAACCTCGACGGTTCAGTAATTCAGTTACACTGTGGAATGACTCATCCACTAACTCAACGACCAAATCGGACTTCAAACTTCTCTATGCCGTGGCTTAATCCCCTTGTCAAATCCGGTTTCTCCATCAGGCACAATCTCTATCGCCGGATCTGGAGCCCCCAGATCCTATGGTGTTCACTCATTTCACGCGGTTGACTTGCTCGACTATTAGCATGCGATGAGCGGCGGTTTTCTCTCTCATCCATCAGACACGCATCGTGCGCTGAATGGAATCACTTGTTTTTTTGCAAATCTGCTTACTACCCAAGGATGCCCCCAATATACTATTGGTTTTGGAGTGCAGGACCCACCTTTCACCTTAGCGCTTTCCCTACAGTTTCCTAGCTTCCCATGCGATCGAGTGCTCGGGGCTTCTCCTTCTCAAGGGGTTTTGCCCAGCGATGCATCAGAAATGGCCTCTGTTTCCCGATCTGGGCTTCCCAACTGCCAGTTTTGGCTCTTGCGTGGTCTCCATGGGCCTCAGTCAGCGTGCTTTGACAGAGGTCCTCATCATTCCTTGCTGGCTGCAAACTGCCACTGTTCAAAGGTCTTCCGGATCGCTCTTTGTTCATAAGTTCGAAGTCTGTCCTGATTTGATACAGTCTTAGCACTTTGATAATCTTCATGGATCCAATTCGAATCATGGCCTTCCCACTGAAAAATCTTTTGGACCACCAAAAGTTGGTTTTCAAGAATCGACTAAGTGAAGGTACAATTGTCTCACTTGTCCGATCTCTATCCACTTTGCACTGCTTGGCTTTGAACCCTTGAGCCCAATTCTAAAGTATTCAACATCTACTCTGTGCATTGTCCTCACCTTCCTGTCCAACATTGTGTCTTCCTGCAATTCATTAAGATATTCAAGTAGCAGGTCATTAATAGAAGGAAATTGACTCTGCTCTTCGGAATCCTCAATTAGTGAAGGTCCAAACAATCTCAAGCAATCTACATTTACGACTGAGTAGATGTGCATGTAAGCTGGTAGATCAAGGCGAAAAGCATTCTCACCACTCTTCTCAAGTATCTTGAAAGGTCCATACCTAATAGGATTTAGCTTTTTACCTTCACCTTGCATCATGTCCTTGCTGATATACAGCCAAGCTTAGACACCAACTTGGAAACTATGCTCCATCTGATGCATGTAATGCCTTGCCTTGTATTTGGCTTGGCTCTTTTCCAGCTGTTCCTATACTGCCTGGTGGATCTCTTGGATTTTTTCAATGAACCTAGTTGCCTTGTCCACATCACTGTGTCCCTCAATTGTGGTGTGTTTAGCAAAGACAAAATCCAAAGGAGACCTTGGTGTGAAACCAAAACAAATCTCAAAAGGAGATCTCTGTGTAGAAGAATGTTTTTCTCTGTTGTAAGCATGTTGTACATAACACAAATGTTCATCCCAAAGCTTAGGATGTTTGCTGCAATATCCCTTGAGCAACATAATCACTGTCTTGTTGACTACTTCTATCTAGCCATCAGTTTTTGGATGAAAAGTTGTGCTTTTTTTTAGTTTGGTGTCCATCAGTTCCCACAGACTTGACCAAAACTTCCCCACAAATCGGTTGTCCCAATCAGATACAATGGAAGTGGATAATCTAAAATGAACACATACATGTTCAAAGAACAGTTTTGCAGTTTGTTCAGTTGTAATCTATTTATTACAAGGTAGCAAAATACACATTTTGTTGAACCTATCCACAACAACATATAGATAATCATGACCTTTCCTAGATTTAGGCAGTCCTCCAACAAAATCCATGGAAACACTTTCCCAAGGGTGGGAAGGAACTAGTAATGGAGTGTACAAGCCTAGCTTTCTATTGTTGGGCTTTCTTTTAGCACACATAGTACACCCTCTTACATATCTAGAAATTGTCTCATTCATTTTTGGCCAATAACAAAATATTTGTAGCTATGCAACTGCTTTACTTACCCCAAAGTGACCTGATATTAGAGAAGTGTGTGCTTCTCGAATTATCTTTACTCTTTCAATTTATGGAATGCATAACTTCCCACAATGGTATAAGGGTCGGTCCTTCACATGATAATCCAATTCTTCTAATCATTTGCCTTGACTTAAAGTTGCATTTACATCTTTAAAGTCTATATCTTGAGCATATTGTTCAATGTAGCTCTCATGTAACACAGAATTATGCTTAAGTATAGTAGATGCATTTATAATGGGTCTAGATAACATGTCTGCAACTTTATTATGTATGCCCTTTCTATATCAGATGAGTAAATGAAAATGTTGTAGAAAACCCATCCATATATAATGTCTTGATTGCTGCAACTTAGTTTGGGAGTGTAGATATTGAAGTGGTTGATGATCAGTATGTATTACTGTCTCTTTCCCATTAAGTAATGTTTCCACTTTTTCACACTCTGTACTAATGCATACAATTCTTTATCATATGTAGGATAGTTAACTACTGCAGAATTAAAAGTCTCAAAATGATAACATATGGGTTTACCGTGTTGTGTCAACACTGCTCCCATGGCATAGTCACTGGCATTTTTTTGGATCTCAATTGGTATTTGGAGATCAAGCAGTGCTAGTATAGGTGTTGTACTAATCTTTTCTTTCAAGGTATCAAAGGCTTTCTGTTGTTTGCCTCCCCACTGAAACACCTTGTTCAATCCTGTTAAAGCATGTAAGGGAGCTACAATTGAGGAAAAGTTAGAAATGAACTTCCTCCAATATTGTGTTGCTCCTAAGAAGCTCCTAACTTCTGTAGCAGATTTGGGTTTAGGCCAATTTACAATGACTGCCACCATAGAGGGATCTATCTTCAATTCACCACCCCCTACTATATACCCAAATAATTCAGAGATGTTTTGCCAAATTCACATTTTGAGAGTTTAACATGAAATTTTTCTCTTTTCAAAACATCTAGTGTCTGCTTAACATGCTTTAAGTGTTCTTCCCACGTTTTTCTAAAAATCAAAATGTCATCCAGATACACAATAACAAAATCACCAAGAAAAGGTTTGAGTACATCATGCATTAATCTCATGAAAGTAGCAGGAGAATTAGTTAGGCCAAAAGGCATAACCAGCCACTCATACAATCCCTACTTTGTTTTGAAAGCAATCTTCCATGCATCCTTTTCTGCAACTCTGACCTGATGGTATCCCCTGTGCAAGTCTAGCTTGAAGAAATAAACAGCTTCCTTCAATTGATCTAAAATATCATCTATGCAAGGAAGGGGATAATGATTTTTATTGTTATCTTATTCAGTGCTCGGTAATCAATGCACATTCTCCATGAGCCATCTTTCTTTCTCACCAAAACAATTGGTGACCCACATGGTGATGTGCTAGATCTGATGAACCCCTTCTGAAGCAACTCGTGCACCTGCTTCTTGATTTCGACATTCTCTAAGGTGGACAACCTGTACATTCCAATTTTAGGTGATGGAGCATCTTATTGCAAAATAATATCATGCACTATTTCATTTTTGGGTGGCAAACCTTCAGGTTCTTGAAACAAGATATCATACTCTGAAACAACATTTTCTAAATCAGCTTGCTATTTAGCATTACAACCTTCAAATACATTGGTTTTATCAGGTTTCTTTTCCTTTACAACCATGAGTAAGAATTGTTTGCATGAATTTATCATTCTTTTCATCTACCCTGAGTTTATGAGAGTATAATTATTCTTGAGCTTATGAGCTCTTACAAAGTATTCGATTCCATCTTTAATAAGTAGATATTTGTTCTCATCTCTATAGAAAATAGCTTTTCTATCATACAAGTAAGGACTTCCTAAAACAATTCCACATATATCCAAAGGAATTATGTCTAACTCAACCTCATCTACAAATGCTGACCCAAATAAAACTTGAGTTTGCACTGTCTAGTCACTTGTAGTTGTGCTTTATCATTCAACCATCCTAATGGGTATGGCTTTTTGTGAGGTGTAATTACTAATCCAAACTTCTTTACAATTGCCTCAGAAATTAAATTTACTTGTGAGCCACTATCAAACAAAGTATCAATCTTTTGATGTTAGAAATAACACGAATATGGAAAAGCTCATGTCTTTTTCTCTCATTTTCTTCATCAATAGTAGATTGTGCAGAATTACTAGTAGATGCTTCAGAATTCTTACCTCTTATACTTGTGGCTGAAATGGTTGTTTCATCTCCCGAGTCTGACCCCAAATCTTTCTGAATAGCTATAGCATCCTTCTTCTTCTTGCCCTTGAACTTCTTATGTCTCAGCTCTGGATGCATAATCAAACAGTGCTCATCATCGTGCCCATCCTTTTTATAGTGAGTGCATGAAGCCTTGCTTTTATGTGTAGTGTTAGCCTTCCTTGCTTTCCATTTCTACTTTCTTTTCTCCTTATTCTTGCTTAGAGTGGGTTGGGACGATCCCGCAACTTCTGGATTTTCATTCTTTCCTCTAGCTTCTAGATGAGTAGCTTGTACAGATACCTCATCTATACTAGTGGGATTAAACATGAGGATAGTGTGCCTCATGTAGCTATGTAGACCACCAATGTACTTCAACAGAGTCTTTGGTGAGTCTGATGAGATTCCTAGAATCAATGCTCTCTTTCTAAATTCTTGAGTGTACCCTTGCAAACTTTTCCCTTTCAACTGCCGAAGATTTTTCCAACTCATCATGGCTTGTTGCATGTAGGCCAATCGATAGAAATTTTTTTGATTGCAGAAATAAATTGACTCCAAACAGAGATCGTCTTACCATGTCTTTTCATGTCAGCTTGGGTTCTGCCTTTCCCCCAAACCAAGTCAGTGCCTCCTAGGCATAGGCTTGCCAGCTGAATCTTGCTCTTGTCTGAGTCGATATTATGTACTCTACAATAAACATCAATTTGTCTAATCCAATTGTCCAGTTTTTCTACATTAAACTCTCCATCATATATAGGCAGATCAAATTTAACATCTAATTTGATCAAAGATGATTTCTTTTTGTGTTTAGGGCTATTAGGAGGTGTGGAAAGCTTTCCTCTTTCCCTTTTCCCTTTGAGTGGTCATGGAAGTGAGACTCATCTTTCCCTTTGTCTTGTTTAGAGCCTGATGAATCTTCATCCTTATGTTTTCTAAAGTCCCTATACATTTCTTCTACCATGGACTTTATGGCTAGGAAACTATCTATGAATTGAGGGTCTAGCCCCATAGAACCTTCCTCTGACATTGTCTTTCGAGGATAGACTCTCCCAATTTGAAGATTAGTTTCGACCAACTCTCCTTCTCCTAATTTGAGCTTTGATCTAGTTAGCATTCAACAACTAAACCAATACAAACTTGTCTAACCTTATAGCCTAGAGCTCGGATACCACTTGATCTGAAAATCACTCGTGAGTGACCTTAATTAATTAATTAATGAAGGTATTACAGACTCATGTGTTGGTGTGTGTCTATGTCATTTTAAGCAACGGATCGATCAGATTGCAAAATACACAGACACTAGAAAAATGGAAAACAGTAAGAGAAACACAGTAAGCAAATACAAGAACACAACAAATTAACAAGGAGTTCACCCTATCCTCCTGGGCTACGTCTTCGGTCCAGCTTTCAGTGGTGGCCTTCATTTATTGTGTCTTTAAAGTAGAGATTTACAATGAGGAGTTCAATTAGAGTCTCCTAAAAGAGATGATGCTTGGTAGGGTGGTTCTTGGATTCCCCAAGCCACTAGAGTGCACAGACTCTTTTCCTTTCCAAGTCTTGACCTCTCTGGTCTTTGATGGGAGGAGCCCAATGTGGTCTCAATTCCTGATAGATTCTCTTAGGTATTGCTTGAACCTCTCAAAATTTTTGTCTGCTTAATGTTTCCTTAGGTCAGCTCGGCTCTCTGTTTTCTGCTTCTTGCTTCACTGTCTTTTCTTCGCTCTCGCTCTCTCTGTCTTCGTTTTCTTCTCTCTGTCTTTTGTTCTCTATCTGTTCATGGCTTAAAGCCAATATGTCCTTGATTGTTCACTTCCTCTTCTGCCCCTTCGGTTCGCCTACTGTTGTTCGCTTGGAGTTCCCTGCCTCTACGTCATCACCATCGTCCACAAGGAAGTGGCCATTTGTCCTCTCATGAACTGTGCTAGCTCTTCCTTGACGATTCGGTAATTCAGTTATATTGTGGAATGACTCATCGGCCAACTCAGCAGCCAAATTGGATTTCAAACTTCTCCATGTTGTGGCTTAATCCCCCTATCAAATTAGGTTTCTCCATCGGGCGCAATCTCAGACGTCAGATATGGAGCCCCCAGATCCTACAGTGTTAGCTCATTTCGCGCGGTTGACTTGCTCGACCGTTAGCATGCAATGAGCGGTGGTTTTCTCTCTCATCTGTCGAACACGCATCATGTGCTGAATGGAATCGCTCGTTTTCTGCCAAATCTACTTACCGCCCAAGGATGCCCCCAATATACCATCGGTTTTGGAGCGCAGGACCCACCTTTCACCTTAGTACTTTCCCTACGGTTTCTCGGCTGCCCATGTGACCGAGCGCTTGGGGCTTCTCCTTCTCGGGGGGTTTCGTAATCGCGCATCAGAAATGGCCTCCGTTTCCAGATTCGGGCTTCCCAACTGCCAGTTTTTCCTCTTGCGCAATCTCCATGGGCCTCCGTCAATGCGCTTTGACCGAGGTCCTCGTCGTTCCTTGCTGGCTGCAAAATGTCAGTGTTCAAAGGTCTTCCTAATCGCTTTTTGTTCATAAGTTTGAAGTTTGTCCTGATTTGATACAGTCTTGGCACTTTGATAATCTTCATGGATCCAATTCGGATCAAGTAGTATACCTTTTACGAGTCAGAAAAATACTAAAGTAAATTTTCTTATAGTCAAAGTTTCTGACATTCTCTTAACTAGATATACAAAAATTCAAGTGTTGATCACTACTAGCTACACAACTGCATAAAGTAACAATTCTACTAAAATTAAAAAACATTAGCCATGAGGCTAAGAGAAGCATCAATTATCCAAGGAAGTGACTAGGGTTAGATCATGGGTGCTTATGCCTATTGGAGCTAGGGGCTTGAGGTTGCAATGAAGATGACCATATATGTGAGCCAAGCGAGTGTTGAATTCCATTAAGACAAGCTATAATATCATTGTGGTCCTTGTGATATTCCTGAAAGACCCTACCCAAGAGTGTCTTCATTTTCCAATGGAGGGAGATGGAATTGAGATATCGCTCTATCATCCCTTGGTATGACCAAGGTTGGAAACCCAATTAACAACTTTGTTTTGGATTTTCAAATATAAGTAGGCTTGAAGATCATTAGTAGTTAAGGCTTCAAGTTGAAAAATTTCCTCTTGGATTTCTAGAATGATGGAGGAGTGAAATATTGTTGTAGTGTTATTAGCATGGGACTGGGCTCAAGGTTGAGCCTAAGGGCCTTCACCTCTAGAACCCCTATGAAATCTCATTCGATGGAAAGGCATAGTACTCAATGAGGAGAGAGGTCCATGTAGATATGCCCCCTAGTATAATGGAAAACTAGTTAAATAAGTTGATAGAGTCTAGGAGAATATCAAAATGAATTTAGCACTTTACTGTAAAAGGGACCTAGGAATTAGATTAGTAAGTAGTGAAAAAGGATGAACATATATAAAGTAGCCCTGAGCAGAGTCCAACAACCATAGAATCCCTAACACATCAATGAGAATCCACACCACTAAGACACCCTGTAAACCATAAACCAAATTCCACCATCCAAATACTAATAGACTAAGAATACAAATATTGGACATAGAGATAATTATCCCACAATTGTTTTCCCATCAGGCATAGATTCATTGCAAAAAAAGCCTAAATCCTCGCATGTTGCTTCTTGGTTTGGCCTTGTCCCTTGCTAGAATCACTTATGAAATCCTAGGATTCATTTCTACAGACGTTATCGGCTAGCTCCACATGTGGAAGATCAATACAGGTTGTGTATAGTGAAGGCCAACCTCCATGGGGTGAAGCCTTCATGTGACAAAGTTTCCACAAAACCAACACCACAGGGGAGATATCCCACCTACAACAGAAGATTCTCACAGATGATGTAGAAGAAGTTGAAGTCATGACATATGGATGGAGTTTCCACAAATGTCACAGCATGGGGGGAATATACCACCTATGATAAGGGAATTCCAGAAAGACTACAGAAGAACATGGGATTACGACATACTTGTCGAGAGCTCGCATAAGGAATGAGAGTCGTCATCTTAATATGAAGAGATGTATTACAGTTAACATGTATGACTACATGGAGAGGGGCATCCATGCCATCCCCCCTTCTTAAATATGATGGGAGGTTGTAGGGTGGTGAGCACCCCCCGCCCCCACAATTTCATTGGTACATATTCTGACACCCGATTAGATAATAATTTTATTACTATTTAAAAATATTACAAAATTACATTTTTTATATGGGTTTTATTTCTAATTGTTTTTATATGAGACATTCCAAAGTTTTAATAAAAAAATTAATTAACTAAATGAAGCATTACAAAAGGGAGTGATTTGTGCTACTAGTATTCCCAATGGGAAACTAGACAGTTAGAACAAGTTATTATCTTCATATTAATGTGTGCATCAGACAAGCAAAAAGACTTTTCAAAATTGACAAGGAGCCTCAAGACATTAGAGGCATTAAGTCCTTATCGTGGTCAGTCATAAGAAAAAAAAAATGCTACTATGTACTAAAATATAAAGGGACTAACTAGTAATAATGTTCAGCTTGTAAAACCTCTTGAGGTTGTGAATTCCACAGAATAAGAGTCTCTCGGAGCCATGTTGTGCGAGTTGTCCAGTGCCACGAAATAAGAGCCTCGTACTTGGAGACTCCCGAATCCATGATTTCCATCCTTTATAAGCATGTTGACCGATGTATCAGAGATAATGTATTAAGCCAGGAGGGCATGGATTTCACTAGTAACCCGAAAGAAACCATATAATTACAGAAGGGAAGTGATGATCCAATGTAAAGGATAAATAAATATGAAGCCACCAGTGTCTCGTGAACCAGTAGGCACCAAGAGTTGCATCAACCTCCAGGTGCTTGGTGTCCATAAAAGCTAGAGGCATCAAAATCATTCATGAGCACAAATAAATGCAATTAAGGGAGGGAAAAGCTGTTGACCAGGAGCTGAGGCATGTCCAAAAGAGAGCACCACCACCACCCCATTATACCACCTTCAACTATGCATGCAAAGAACAATGCTTGATAATGATTATCTGCAATTAATATCAAACTAACCTAACAGAAGGAGGTGTACTTCAACCTAAAACTCATAATATTTCCTCGCATGTGAGAATATATCGAAATGTTAGCACAATTTACTATTTTTGGCAGTTTTTCAGGTCCCAAACTTCTAGAGTTGTTTTGAGGCCCTAAATGACATTTTTTTTTGGCAAAATTCCTTTACTCTTTTCTAAAGAAATAACATCAGAAATTGTCGTCCTCAGAGAGATCTTTCCAACGAGGTATGATATATGTGAAACAGAGATAATATGACCAAATTATGACCCTGGGAAGTTGGCTGCCCAACTAACGCCAACGAGGCCCATAAACTCTTGGTGTTACATCTCCTCGGGTTAGGGTTTTGGTTGTTTATGGTTTTCCCTTATTGTTCAATAATAAAATGCCCTTTAGCTTCATTGTAACTCAATTTAGAGGCATGTAGCCACCACATCTCTTCTGAGATATAAGCTACCATAGCCCGATCTATCTTATTCTCATTTTATTTGTAAGCATAGTTCAATATTTTCTATTAATGAAATGAAGTGTTTTTCTGCTACATTTATGTGTTTATGATTGTATTTTTAAGTTGTTGCATTCTTGTTTAAGTTCGTATCAGTGGTATCAGAGTGGTTTTCTCTTTCTCTATTTTTCTTTGCATGTCCCCAACGAGGTTAGGGTATAAGGAGATTGGGCTCGATCTGGTTGAACCATTTCAGGATCAGAATCATAAAACCCGATGACTTCCCATGGTGGAAGAAAAGAAAGATGAGGTGGTAGGATATCCTTTCAAAATGTTGCTCGAAGAAGCACTCAAGTGATAGAGGGACGCGATGATGGATAACTTTGCCCAGATCCTTCGAAGGCTACCCATAGGCGATGCATCTTCATCCAGCAACCACTCTAGAGGCACCACTCCTTTTAAGGTACAATTTAGCTTCAATATTCCCATATTTGAAGGCTTAATATATGCATATGCCATAAATAAATGGTTAAATCTATTGGAAGGATATTTTTCATTTCATGACTTTTCCAATCGGGAAAAGATTGTGTTTTCACTTTCCAAAGTCATCCCACATGTCAAGGACTGGTGGGAAACCTACTGTGAAAAAAGGACAAGAGTGAACCCTCATTGTTTTTAGTTGCACCCACTTGGAATTCTTTCTGAGACACCGTCAAGGAACAATATTACACTATCAGGAGCTATGAAGTGGACCACGCTACAACAAGGAAGGGACCAAGATGTGCCACAGTTCACAAATACTTTCCATACCCTTTGTACGAAGTTGGGTATCAAGGATATTGAGCAGCATTTGGTGCTCAGGTACCGCAGTTGTCTACACAAGTACATACAGGACGAGATGGAGTTCCAGGAAATTTCCTCAATCGACATGATGTATCATTACGCTGTAAAGATTGAGACAAATTTTAAATAGGAGAAGCAGGACTTTGGATCTGTGAATCTAAAGAAAGGAAAAAGCAACCCCAAACCATAGAACAAGGGACAAAGCCAAGGTGTAGCTTACCAAGAGAACTCGTTGAAGCCGCAAGAAAAGAAAAACACCACGAAGACGAAGAAGGACACAGGAAAATGGTGTGAGATCCTTAAGAGATTCACTCACAATACAAGTATGTGTTGGGCCAAGCAGTCACTGGTGGCTGAGCTGAAGGCTTCCAAATCAAATACAAGTTTTGACTCTGAATCCGAACTGGATAAGGGGACTGACAAAGGGAAGTAGATCATTGATGTGGAGCCAATGCCACCGTGGCCACCACAAAGATCCAAAAAATTGAGCCTAAAGATCTAGAGGAGGGGTAATGCATCTTCCTCTCACAGATGTGGGTGAAGGGTTCTCTGCTACAATTCATTATCGACAACAAGATCCAAAAAAACCTGAATCAGTAGAAGTTGTGAAGTGGATAGGCCTAAAGAGTACAACACATCCACAACTATACACCATCGGGTGGCTTCACCAAGGACGATATCTTTGTGTTAGCCAACAGCATCTCCTTCCCTACAGAATCAAGCCCTTCACGGATGAGGTACTGTGTGACATTGCTCCTCTTGAATTTTATGATGTATTGTTAGGACAACCATACTTGTGGAATTGACATGTTGTATATGAGTCTAGACCTCACTATGTGATTATTACTTTGGCTAATAAGTTGTACAGGATACCAAAGATAGCCTCGCCTACTGCCATCTCTTTGATCACTACAAAGCAATGCAGTAATATCATTGCCCAGATCAGGAAATTTATTTTCCTTATGATTCACCCCCAAGGAAAGAAGAAGGTTGTGGCCACAACTTCTAGGCAGGGCTCCTCTGCACAACAACAACATATGGACAAGGTCGTGGAGGAGTGCAAGGACATTTTCACCTCACCCACAGGGGTGCCTCTACTCTGTCAGGTCATGCACTCCATCGATCTAACCTTGGGCATGCCTCTACCCAATGGATCGATCTATCGATGCTCTATTTTGGAGGACAATCAGATCAAGAGGCAGATTTAGGAACTATTGCAGAAGGGCACATCAAGCCAAGCTCATCACCTTGGGAGTCTGATTGTATTAGTATAGAAGAAGGATGGGACTTGGAGGCTCTATGCTGACTATCAGGTGCTAAATAAAATCACACTAAGGACCAGCTCAAGAGGGCCAAATATTTCATCAAGATTGACTTGAAGTCAGGTTATCACCAAGTGCCTATCGAATCCTCCAATGTGTGGAAGACTGCCTTCAAATCCAAGGAGGGCCTTTTCGAATCGTTGGTCATGCCGTTCAAATTGACGAATGCCCCTACAACCTTCATGAGAGTGATGGATGACATCTTGTGGCCCTTCATCAATGCATTCATGGTGGAATATTTAGATGACATATTGATCTTCAATTAGAGTTAGGAAGAGCACCTCCACCATATTCGATAGGTCCTTCAAACCCTTTGACAACACAAGTTGTGTGCTAACTTGGAGAAATTTACCTTTCACCTCTACCTACTCCTAATTGGCCTTGGGAACCTATATCCATGGATTATATGTCAGGCCTTCCTTCTACTAAGCATGGCAATGATTGCGTTTTTGTAGTCATTGACAGATTCTCTAAGATGGCCATCATGGCGGCCTACAAGAAGAGTATCACAACAAAGGCCACTACTAAGCTCTTCTTTGAGCGAGTGTGAGTACACTTTCGGATCCCACAGTCCATTAACTCAGATCAGTACAACATATTCCTAAGTGCATTTTGGTCAAATCTTTGGTTGACACTAGATACAAAACTCCCTAAGTCCATGGCTTTCCATCCCCAAATTGATGACCAAACAAAGGTTGTCAACAGGATGATCGTACACATTTTGTGCATGTACAACTTGAAGCATCCACACACATGGGATGAAATTATTCCCTATGTCCAACACAAATACAATAGAGCTCTCCATAGCTCAACAGGCCACAACCCCTTTTAAGTAGGGCTGCAATTTCAACTATTATGCCCCATTGATGTGACCATACCATTTGCAGTCACTCAGGTAGATTCATCTCATGTGTAGTCCGATGATAAAATGGCTAACAACTTCATTGAGTGCATTCAACACATCTACCACCAGATCCATGATATATTGGATAGAGCCAATGCTAAGTATAAGAAGTGCCATGATCAACATCGAGTGTCGCACAAGTTCGAGGTGGGTGACAAAGTTTGGCTTCATTTTCATAAAGAGTGCCTTGCTAGACCCCACTTCAAGCTTTTCCTACTCCTATATGGGCCATACACCATCACCAAGGTCATCGATGGCAATTCCTTTGATCTCAGCATCCCACCATTCCTTGGTCTACACCCAGTGTTCAATGTAGATTACCTTCGGCCATACTTCCCACTAATGTTGGACACATCTGACATTGTAGAACAACTCACACCAACAGAGCTCAACCCGGACTACATGGAGTAGGCCAAAAATTATTATATAATGGAAACATAGATCAAGAACACTTAGCAACAGAGGATATAGCTATATCGAGTTGTCAAAACAAGCCAACTCCGTCACCATGGCAAGTGGTTCACCAGGGATCAGGTTCAACAGAAATTTCCTCACCTCATGGAGGCTCTGCATGCAATGGGGACCATTGCTTCCTAAGGGAGGAGCAATGATCTAGGTGGATATTCCTTAGAGAGATCTTTCCAACGAGGTATCATACACGTCAAAAGAAGATAATATGACCAAGTTACGACCCCAGGAAGTTGGCTTCCCAACTACCCCAATGGGGCCCATAAACGCGTGGTGTTACATCTCCTCGAGTTAGTTTTTTGGTTGTTTAGGGTTTTCCCTTATTGTTCAATAATAAAAATGCCCTTGAGCCTCATTGTAACTCAGTTCATAGGTATGTAGCCGCCACATCTCTTTTAAGAGAAAGCTACCATCACTCGAGCTATCTTATTTCCATTCTGTTTGTAAGTATAGTTCAATATTTCTCTATTAATGAAATGAAGTGATTTTATGTTGCATCTCTATGTTTATGATTATTTCTGTAATTTTTTTCGTTCTTGTTTAAGTTCGGATCACATTATTACTGCAATGTATTTCTAGAATTGATACCCATTATGAGGGTGTAGTCTTGAATTGCAATAGAGATACAAGAGTTGTGCAAATTTTTAGGAAGAGCTTGAGACCAATGCTCTTCTAGTTGGGGTTTTTCGAAGTCAAGGGAAATTTTTACAAGATGGTCTGCAAGTTTGTTTCCTGATAGATGAATGTGTAAAAGCATGGAAGAAGGAATACTTTGAAGCAGTGAGGCAACCTTCAAGATATGTGATTTAGTGCAATAGTAGACAAATATTTTTTAGAGCGGTGGGCCACATTAAAGTTTTCTCAGGATAAAGATAATAATCAACGAATCACCTTCTATGAAGAGCTAATGATAATTGTGCTTTAATGAAATGGTCAAGCCCTATTTGCTTCCCCATAGCTCTTCCTCATTATTGGTAGTAAAGACAATTTTCCTTGCAAAGATGTTGAGAATTTTCCCTAAGCTATCTCTAAATGATCTACCATAGTTGGTTGGCATGGGATTGCCACAATATTCCCCATAAAAATTGAGTTTTATGACGTTTTGGGGGGGACCATATGGTTGGACTAGTGGGTTGAGGAGAAAGGGGATAAACCAAAGAGTAAATATTATAAGGATGAATCCCAAGGTGGCTCAAAATGATTTATTCTTTTGGAGGGCATTCCCAATCCTTTGAGGTCCATTGCATGGAGGCACTGGTTTCTTAGAGTTAGAACAGGATGTATGTCTAAACTACTTCCAAAGATGAGGAGGAATTTTTGAAAATGTGGGGATTCCTTCCAAATATTCCAAGTGATGAAGCCTCAAATCAAGATCCATGCTCAATTTTTTATAGGACTGTTAAAGGGTGATTCCTTCCAGTTTTCCATCATAGCAAAAATGGATTGATGTAAAAGGTTGGATATTTTTAAGACTATTTTTGATTGCTCCTAAAGCACTGGGAGAAGGAGCAAGCAAGAAATAGGTGATTGTGGTCCTCCACTTAGTAAAGAAATATATGTAGATCAAAGGCCCCTGATATCCCCTTTTTTGTAATTTATCCCAAGTTAAAGTTTTGCTTTCAAGAGTAGCCAGAGGAAAAAGTTGATCTTGGTCCAATGCTTGAGTTTCCAAATATGTTTCTAGATGTGATTGAGATCATTCTGTTGAGCTTGATTTAAGATTTCATATGCCTTGTTGAGATTGAAGGAACTATATGGACCATACCCTCACCTCAATATATCAGTATCCATCCGAACCATGATGTTTCAAGTAACCAATATTGACTGGAATACTTGTTGCTCATTGTAGTGGCCAATCTAGGGTGCTAGATTAGACTAGATTTAATATCAACCAAGGTAGGTAATCTTAGAGGCGTGTGTCTAAAGTCTATAGACATAAAAGGATCTCATATACCTAACTAAGTGTTTACTGTGACAGGCTACAACACTCTTTTACAAGAGATTGAAATATGTTTCCTCTCACACCTTAACACTCAGATCATCTAATTTAACTAACTGTTCTAAAGAAACAGCGTGTTACTAGTCTGAGTTTTCAACCCTCTTACAAGGATATCATTCACAAAAGCTCTTTCCAGCTAACACACTAAGCATTCATGAAAACCAAAAGCTCTTTTAAGCACACTAAAATTTAAATGCATGAAAACAGAGTCCACAGAGATACTTCGAAATCCAATGATCGATCAAATCTTTTACAATGTATTGTTCAATGATCTATCAATCGAATTCTCAAGCTATCACCATGAATATTACTTGCAAGAACTTCTAATCAAATCAATAAACTCACAGGCAAGAAAATAACATTAAACGCTATTCACACTATTCAAATTCGAAAACGTTATGGAAATGAAAATAAAATATACCAATCTCCACGTAGGGTCGGTCCACACTTCAATGGCACACTTAAGAAACTTCAAGTGATGAAAATGTTAACGCATAAGCATTGTAATAGTAAAACGATGCTTGGAATTAAGATCTGGAAATCAAAATCACATGCAAGAGAAATGTTCTGGAAACAATACATAAGAACAACAACTGTTCTGGACAATACAATACGCAGTCTTTTATCTGCTTGTCTCCTATCCTATATTCACTAACTTTCCCTCTATAATCGAATGTACATACATTATGCAGATGTTTCTGTTACAAAAAGAGTGATTTTTTGTCTTTTCTAATCTTAACTGATTTCCAAAGAAAAACGAAATCAATTTAGGCAACTCTGGCTTTTTGCTGCTTTTGTGACCAAAAGGCTGGGTTTGACCAGCATTGACCATGTATCCAGGAGCTTTAGATTCGTTGTTGAATAGATATTTCACCATGTATGTACATTCCAGATCATGTTCCTATCCTTTGTTTTGATTTTCCTACCATGCCACGTGTCACATCATAAACCATTTATAGGAAGTCATGACATCTTGTAATTTTGTTGAAAATTTCTAATTTTTAACATAAAAATTCACAAATTAAATTTAATGTAAAATAACAACTATAATGCTTTGATTAATCAATTTCAATGGACTATGAGGGGTTTATGGGAGAAAAAGATAGACAAATGATGAATTTCTAGAAGAAAAGGATGGCAATGAAATGGTACCAACATCTCCCCCAAGCTCAATGATTTAGCATGTCCTCATGCTAATCCTTATGTGCTCCCTTTATACTCTGTTCTTGCTTGTGCCTCTACCACTTGTAACAATGCATCTATATTCTTCTGAGCTTGGGCATTCTTCTGAATGTGGAGATCATGTTTCAAATTCTTGTATTTTTCCTTGAGAGCTTTCTTTTGAGTATACCATTTTGTTGCCCACTTGCAAATGTCGGTTTGTTCAGTCTTGAGCTCTTTGATTTGCTCCTTCAGCTTCTCATTTTTCTGCTGAGTCTTTTGCTCTAAGCTCTCAACATTTCATTCTCCTTCTTGATGACCTTCTCTAGCATGTTTGCCTCAATCAATTCTTCTTTTAGCTTTTCAATTTGTTTTTATAACCTCCTTTGTTTCTTGTTTGCAGGTGTTGGCTCTTTCCCTTGTCCATTGTTACTCTTGACTTCCATTTCGGCTTCCGGTCCTAGCTGTTAATGAGCATTGCTCTCAATGTCCATTGGTGCATTTGAATTTGACTCTGGTTGATCATCTTGTGTTTGGTTCTTTTGTATTCTCCTTGATCTTCTTGTATAAGTAGTGAAAATTTTGTCTTGCTCAATTTTCTGGGCAACTTCTTGCCTCATCCTTCTTGTCCTTACACTGCTACCGTGTGGAGGAACATTGCTTGACTTGCGCACAAGGATTTCCTCATCAATATCAAGCATAAACTCTGAGCGCTCTTGTTATTCCTGTTCATCTTCTCCATCATTGATTTGATTAGCAACCAAAAATTCTTTTCATGTTTTTCCCCTCCTTTGCACTTCAAATTCAATTAGAATTTTAATCAACCCAAAATGATACAAACTTTTACCTTCATTACCCATTTGTTTCTGAATAGTTTTTGACATCTTAGTCAAACTCTGTAAGAGTAAATAGGGTATACTAATGGTGCATTTCCCTTTTAAGTGCAACAGGAGTCTGATGTGATATAGATACACTATGTTGTAATGACCTTCACACGTAACAAATTTTTGAATAATGTACACCATTTCATCCCATGGGTGCATCAGCCAGCTTCTAGGGACACCCTTTTTCCAGTTGACAGAGGAAACCCTCGACCTAGACATAAAATGAGTCCATGATTTTTCCTTAAATTGTTTTGTTTTGAAATATTTTTCTCCTTCTGGACTGATTCCCAAGGTTTATGCTATGGTATCTTCAGAAATCCTAAAAGAGAAGTTGCCTATTAATGCTTTCTCTCCATTAAATGTAAATGCAAACTGCTTGGTCACTTCTTCATTGTTCCCATTAAATTTCTCTAGGAAGGATAACCATTGCTTTTCCCTTAAAATCGTAATACAGTCATCATGATATTGGGAACTATCAAATGTCTTAGGCTCTGCTCTATTGGTCATTTTGAAAAAGAAACTCCTGTTCTAACCCTTTTTGTTTATGCTCAATAATTCAACAAGGGTCTCTTGATTTGTTACCTTTGTTTTGCGCTCCACTCAACCGACCTTGTAGCGCCCTCTGTTCTTGGGATCTCCTTCTTCAATTGCTTGGGTAGCGACCAGATTCACGTCCTCGGATTATGGGCGGAGGTAGAAACTCATGGTGAGCCTATTTACTATGCTTTCCCTTTGTAGCGCCTGATGTCTCGACCTTATTTGAAATCACAGAGTTTGAATCACTAATATGGTAACGCCCTTTTACGAACTGAGAGTGTTATGAAATGAAACTTAACAACTGACCTTACCCAAATTACTATAATGATAATGCAGAGCGCATTCACATCACAAAGACAGAGGAGCTGTACTGGTTTGCATAGGTACAATCATGAGAACACCATAGACATATAAGGAGTGCTGGAGTGATGATAACAGATAGTTGTTGCATGAGTCGACTTGGGTCAAACAATCGTTTTATAACTTGGCCAATTCAAAAATGAATGAGAGCGTTTAACACTTGTATCTCCAATGATTCACCACTTGTCCATTACTTGTTGTTACTTGGCTGATTAGGAAGATGATGGATCGATGATAAGGTTTGATGGCCGATTCAAGAATGAGGAGTTAATGACAAGGTTTGAAGGGTGGTGTAGGAAAAGATTTAAAAATCGTAGGAGGAATATGGCAATAAGCTAAAGTGTATTGGGAAATGATAGCAGAGTTGATTAGTTAGGAATGTTACAAGGGTGATGGGTATAGGGGTTTTTTTTAAATTGATCATAAGCAATCATAATCATCCTATTTAACACTAAAATAACTCAAGAATTTTAAATTTTAAAAATAAAAATTACAACAATACATTACACTTTGCTGGTTGACCAAGAGTTGAGTTGGCATGCATAGGTAGGACTGATCTTCATTGTCCAGAACACGTCCCTTTTGAGATGAAATTGGATATAACAGGTCCCTCTGAAATCTAAAGAATGTTGTGTGTGCAGCTTCTTTGAAATTTGAAGAACGATGTGTGTGTAGCTTCCTTGATCTTTGGTGTTGATGTAGCCTTGATGATAAGCAACCTTTGAAACTCTATTGAAACTTTGTTGAGGTAGCCTAATGTACCTTGAATGTAGTCTTTAACAAGTCCCTTTGATATTTGTTGAACAGGTCCCTCTAATATTGGTGCTGGTAACATAGTCTTCTGAACAGGTCTCACTGCATATTGCTTGAACATGTCCCTCTGATTAGAACAAAGACAAAAACAACTCCTTTATTGAAATACTGAAGTGATGAAACAAATTCTTTGAAGACTTACAAATGAGATGGGATAAGGAAAACAAAAATGCTGATGCTTCTCCCCCACCAAAGCTTTGACTTGTCCTCAAGTCATTATTGAAGGGATGAACCAAACAGTAAACAAATAGAACAAGGAATTTTTACCAGCCAAAGAATTGGTTTTCAAGTAAGAATTCTAGGTTAGAGTGTGCAAGAGTCTGGTTTTCACATCTAAACCATTATTATATTTTTAAAATATTAATTATTATTATTATTATTAAATAATTTTTTTTTTTTTTAATTGAAATGAAATGAACTAAGGTAGAGATATCACAGCTGAAGGCTGCAATATCTCAACCTCCCTTTGCTGAGATACAGTTTGAAGAAAATCCTCCTTGTTGATGGGCTTATGATAGAGTTTCAACCTATGGCCATTGACAAGAAAGGGGTGGCCTTATCCATCAATGGTAATAAGCTTGACTGATCCATTTTCATAAACTTGAACTATTTCATATGGGCCCATCCAATGTGTGGTAAATTTGTCTTTATGAGCTCTGAATTTAGAGTCAAAGAGTAAAGACTGGTCTCCTTCTTTGAACTGTTTATTTTTTATGTGTGCATCATGCCACTGCTTCCTTTGTTTCTGCATTAGGAGTGTTGTCTCCTCTGCTTGCTACCTCATTTCATCCAACTGGTTCAATTGCTGAATTCTCTCTTGTTGGGCTTCATTGAGATCAATTCCTAAATCTGCAGCCATCTTATAAGTATGTATTTCAAATTCAATAGGAAGTATTACCTCTTTGCCATACACCAACTGATATGGTGTAAATCCTGTAGTGTTCTTCCACGTGATTCTATAAGCCCAGAGTGCATCTTTGAGCTTCTCTTCCCAATTCTTTCTGTTCATTGCTACGGTCTTAGTGGTAATTCCTTCCAATGTTTTATTTGTGGATTCCACCTGGCCATTGGCCTGTGGATGGTAAGGTGTACTTTTTTTGTGCTTGATTTGATATTTTTCTATGATGTCTTTAACTAGATTTGAAGTAAACTGAGTACCTTGATCTGTCACTATCTCCCTTGTTACTCCATACCTTACAAAAATTTCTTCAAAAAGGAAGTTTACCACTGTTTGTTCAGTTGCCCAGACTAGTGCTTTGGCTTCAACCCATTTTTTCACGTAATCAGTACATACTAGGATGTACATTTTACCTTTGGAAGTTGGATTGATGGGTCCAATGAAATCTAGAGCCCATTTTTCAAATGGTTCTGAATGTACTAGAGGCTGAAGTGGCATTTCATCTATAGTTGTTGGCTTGCCCATTCTTTGACAGCTATCACAACTCTTCACATACTTCTTGGAATCCTTAAAAATAGAGGGCCAGTAGTATCCAAGACTAAGAATCTTGAATGATGTTCTTTTAGCTGCAAAATGCCCACCACACGGTTCATCATGGCAAGATTTTAAAATATCAATTATTTCATCATTTCTTACACATCGTCTAATAATCATATCATAACTAGTGTAAAATAAATCTCCATTAACCCATGAGTATCGAGCACTTTGTTTGATTAGCCTCTTCTTTTCCTTTGGAGTAAAATATGGAGGTGTTCTTCCTGTGGACAAATAGTTGGCCAAGTCATCATACCAAGGATTCACTATTGAAATTGCAAATAAATTTTCATCTGGAAAAGAATCTTCAACCGGAACAACCTCTCCTGGATTTTGCAGTCTAGAAAGAAAATCTTCCACCTGATTCTCCTTACCTGGTCTATCTAACACTGTGATATTAAATTCTTGTAATAATAACAACCATCTGGTAACTCTACCATTAGTTACTGGTTTATTCATTAAATACTTAATGACAAAATGGTCAGTATGTACAAAAACCTCATAACCAGTTATATAATGTCGGAAATTATTCACAACATGTATGATTGCAATAATTTCTTTTTCAGTGACTGTGTAGTTTAATTCTGCAGGTGTTAGATTTTTACTGATGAAATAGATGGCATAATGAAAAGACTCCTCTTTTTGGCCTAATGAGGCACCTACTACAGTATCAAATGCATATGTAAAGATGTGAAATGGTAGGTTCCAGTTAGGTCCTTTTAAGACTGGTGTGGTTGATAACTTTTCTTTGAGTGTTTCAAATGCTTTCTGACAATGCTCATTCCAGTTGAAAAGTGTGTCTTTTGCTAGAAGCTTAAACAAAAGTAAAGCTATTTTACTAAAATGTTCAATAAACCTCCTGTAATAGCTTGCATACCAAAGAAAACTTCTTACCTCTTTTTGAGTCTTCAGAAATGGCAAATTGACAATGATCTGGATTTTTTATGGATCAACTTTAATGCCTTGAGAAGAAATATAGTGTCCTAATACTATCCCTTCATTTAACATCATAAAACACTTTTCATTGCTCAGGGACAGATTAGCTTCAATACATCTCTTCAAAACTTTTTCAAGATTCTCTAATGCATGCTAAAATGAACTACCTAACTCTGAAAAATCATCCATGTAAACTTCAACACAATCATGAACTAAATCAACAAAAATAGGTAATACAACTCTCTGAAATGTAGCTGGAGCATTGCAAAGTCAAAATGGTAAAACGTTATAAGCATAAGTGCCCCAGGGACAAGTAAAAGT
Source organism: Pinus taeda (assembly GCA_000404065.3). NCBI lineage: Eukaryota > Viridiplantae > Streptophyta > Pinopsida > Pinales > Pinaceae > Pinus > Pinus taeda. The sequence continues at coordinate 22,932 of APFE030913645.1, forward strand.
GGTTTTGTCCTAGTCCTCTAAGGCTATCCCGATCTGGTTGTAGCCATTAAAACCATCAAGAAAAGAGAATGATTATTTCCCAGCTAATGTGTCTAGAACTTGGTCAATAAAAGGTAGTGGGAAATAATCTTTGAGGGTTTCTTTGTTCAATTGTCTGTAATCAACACAAATCCTCCACTTGCCATTTTTCTTGGGCACTACAACTAATGGGGATACCCACTGACTGTCAGAGATAGTATAGATAAAATTGACTTTCAATAGTTTTTGTAATTCCTCTCTAACAATATCCTGAAGAATGGGATTCATTTGTCTCTACAGTTGCCTCACTGGTTTGATATTACTATCTGTATAAATGTGGTGAGTGCATGTTTCAGGGTGAATTCCGTGCATATCAGTGTAGTCCCAAGCAAATTATTTCTGGTATTTTCTCAATAATTGAATCAATTTTTCCTCCTGAGATGAGTCTAGGTGAGTGCCAATATTCAAAGTTTTTCCTAGACTAATCTCTATGGTCTTGCTCTGTGTGTTTGTGATAGATTGGATAGGAAAAATGTTTTGAAATGTTGTTTGCAAGGAATGAATGGTGCATGTTTCTTGAAAATTTTGTGCCAAAAGTTCATCTACAGCATGGTATTGGTCATTTCTCAATTCTTCGGAAATATCAGGTTGAGAAAGGAACAATTCTACCAAATCATCATTATTATGTTCTTGAAAACCATAGATTTGGTTGATGCTGAAAACAGATTGAACTTCTGCCTTATCATTGTTTTTATCATCAAGACATAAATTTTGTGCTACTATTGGTGATTGTGTTGATGGGTAAAGAGTGAGTTATTTTCTTTCAGTTCCTCGTGAAATGATCATATTACCCGATTTACATCCTATGAATGCATCAGCAGTTGCTAACGATGGTCTACCAAGGATGATAGGGTGTCCGCCTAGATTGGATTTTGGCTGAAGAACTAAAAAGTCCACTGGATACTCCCAAGAGTCCAGTGAAACAATTATGTCCTCCAAAATCCCTTCAGGAATCACTTTATACCTATCAGCGAGTTCTAGAACAATTGTTGTGTGCTGCAAGTTTGTGAGCTGGAGTGTTTTCATTGTTTCAAGAGTCATCACATTTATTGCGGCCCCAAGGTCAATTAAGGTGTTTGGAATATGTATGTTGTTAATGATTGTAGTGACTCTGGGAATACCAGGATCAACATACTTTTCCATTGAAATTGTGTTTTTCATAAGGCTAGCTAAATGTCCAATAACATGAATAGTTTGTGGATGAACTCTTTTCCTAGTAGGCTTTTTAAGGCATAGTTCTTTAATGGCTTTAGTATATATGGGAATATCTTTTATGGCTTGTAGTAGTGGAATTTTTATATAGACATTCTTTAGCTCATCTGAAACATCAAACTGTGGTATAGACATGGGAAGTTTTGTTTGGACCAATCTGCCTGGAAAAGGTGGTGGATGCAACGGTTGCATTTGTTTATTTTTGATGTCATCATTTTGTTTCCTTTGAGTTGGAGTTTCATTTTCATTTTCTTCATTTGCTTCTTGTTTATCAGCTATTGGAGATTCTTTGTGAAGTACCTTACCGGACCTTAAATTGATATTTTACAAAGGTAATGTGGGATATGATGGTCCCTCATCTACATTATAAGATGGTCTCTCTGCTCTGTTATTTGGATTTGGTACAAGTTGAGCAGGGATTTGAGTAGGTCTAGGAGGTTGTTGGTTAGATGGAAGTTGTAATTGTGGTGGATTTATTGGTGGAGGAGAAAACAATGCTTGTTGAGTGGGTTGAGGTTGATGTGGGTAAACAAGTTGCTACTGAGGATATTACTGATATGGTTGAGGATATGGCGAATATGGTTGATGACACTGTGGATATGGCTGTGAATATGGTTGGTATGGTTGAGGATATGGTTGATATTGTTGAGAGTATTGCTGAGATGGTCTCCATTGTTGTTGTGGGTAATTTTGGTGCTGCCATGGCATTGGTATATTCCACGAATTCTAAGCATACATCTAATCTTATGCAGGAAATTGCAAATTCTGGTTTGGGAACATACCTTGCGGTGGAGGTCTTGGCTGCCATGGTCTCTTTGCGCCCATGAAATACATTCTCCATATCTGTGTTAGGTGCCACATTACAATTCTGCAAAATCTTGACTTTAGAGCAATGAAATATATCATGATTTTCAGTACAAAAGGCACAAACTTGAATGTTTTCTAATGGGCAGTGTTTTAAGGCATGTTTCTTCCGGCATTTTGGACAAAATACAACCATTATTTAATCTTCCTCTCCTTGTCTTTTCTTAGCTTTGAGAGTGTCAATTTGAGTTCCTAAGGTACTCAATAGATCTGTTTTGAATTCCTCTAACAAATTTCCTATTTCAGCTCTTGTGACACTTGCTGAAGCAGATTTTGTGGCTTTGGATGATATGGTTCTTTTTCCAATTTTGGCTTTGCTCCTAGAATACTTTTCACATTAATCAACAATTTCTTCGAAAATTAAGGTGGAAATATCACCTTTGCCCATAAAATTAAGGTCATCTAAGTATTCCTCTTGAATGCCCTTCAAAAAATATTGTTCGAATGAGATCAAGAGTCATGGATCAATGTTTTGATTTTTGTAAATTGTAAGCAAATCGTTCCAAGTACTCCTCTAGATTTTCATCCTCTTGTTGATTCATCCTAAAGATATCATCTTTAGAATCTTTCGATCTACAATAAGTTTGGTATTTCTTCAGGAATATTCTTCTCATACCATCCCAATCAGTTATTGCATGTTCACCAAGTCCCATGAACCATCTTAGCATTGATGCTTTTAATGTTGTTGGGAAGAGCCTAAGCCTACGGGCATCATTTGTGTAACCATATGTTCGACATACAATGTCAAACTCAAACAAGAATGAATCTGGATCTTCTGAAGCCATGCCATAGAAGTTTGGTAACACAGAAGGAGGTATGTTATTCATTTTTATTTCCTCATCATGATTGTCTTCTAGTTCATGAATAGGAAATTTAAAGGTTGACTCTTCCTCCTCTCTTTGATCTTGTTGTTGTTCAGGAGTGGGTCTTCTTGTTGATCCTCCTCCTTCCTTAGCCATTTTGATAGATTCCTCTGGTGATTTAATTGTTTGTTCAGTGTCACTTGTTCCAAAGAGAAGTTGTTCTAAAGATTGTTAAGTTATTTTTCTACTTTCTCTTTTTGTAGAGGATTCAGGGAGATGTTTCTTCTGTGATTCATGTGCCAATAGGATTTGTATCTCAATGTAAGTCTTTGCCCTGATTTGTGTTTATCCTCTAATTTTTGTATGGTGACTTTCTCAGCTGGTGTTGTGTGTTCAATTTTTCCTAAAGGGTCTTCTCCTGGTGGTGAGTTAGTTTTTGGATGGGGGGTTTTTATGAATCTACCTTTATTATCTATATGTAGGAATTTACAGGGTAAGTTCCTTAGACAGAACACCAAAAGGACACCGCTCACAAATAGATCACAGATCAATACTCCAGTATTTTGACGTGGTTAAAACCCTCAGAGAGGGAAACAGTCCACGGCCTGCGCTAACATGGCTACTACAGGAAATTTATTAATAAAAGAATGAAAATTTACATAAGCTTCTCTCATGCACGGTTAACCTACAAATGACCCTCCATGCGCTTTAAATAGAATTCATGGACCAATCGGGTGTCAAGCCACGGATCAAGTGTCGGTAATACCGAGGAGAGAATGAACCGTCGGATCACTACATATCGTGACCGTCGGATTGTAAGTTACAAAATGTACAACGGTAAAGAAACACACTTTACCTAACTCTATACCTAACTCTATACTAGACCAAGTTGAACTTAACTATTTCCTATGTGTCGGAATATCCTAACATCCCCCCTTAAGAACAACTTGGGATAGGATTGAAGGATTTACAAATATGACACAATAGGAGAAGGAAGGAGGCACTAGAGCCTATCCCCCCTTAGTGACAACTTCCTGAACCCCAAGCATATATCGAAGTTTAGTGAACTTCGCCTCTGTGAGAGCCTTTGTGAAGATGTCTGAAACCTGATCATCTGTTGAACAATATTGCACTTAAGAACATGGTCACGAATGAGCTTTCTGATGAAGTGCATGTGTAGTTCAATGTGTTTGTTGCGCTGATGTTGAACTGGATCTTTGCAAAGCTGAATGACACTTTGATTATCACACCAAAGTGTAGTCAGATGCTGCTGCTCAAAACCAAATTCTGATAGGATCTAACGAAGCCACAAGGCTTCCTTACTAGCTTCCACGGCACCACGGCACCACGATACTCTGCTTCTGCTGAAGAAATAGAAATGGCAGCCTGTTTCTTACAAGCCCATGTAATAGGTCCTGAACCAAGAGTGAAGACATAACCGGCAGTAGACTTCCGATCATCAGGGTCACCAGCCCAATCAGAATCAGTGAAACCAACTAATAGAGGAGCTGCTTTGGAACTGTAATGAATCCCAAACTGTACTGTACCTCGAACATAACGAAGTATTCTTTTAGCTGCTTTCCAATGACTTTCACGGGGGTTTTGCATAAAACGAGAAATAAGGCCAACAACAAAGGAAAGGTCAGGACGAGTATGGGTTAAATACAAGAGTTTTCCTACAAGTTGACGGTATAAGGTAGCATCAACTTCAGGAGAAGTACAAGAGACTGAAAGTTTGACTCCAGACTGAAAGGGAGAAGGAGCTGGCTTACAATCTTCCATGTGAAATGACGAAGAATATCACAAGCATACTTGGACTGGGAAAGGGAAATACCCTCCTTGGATTGCAAGACTTGAAGAACCGAGAAAATAGTGTAAGTGTCCCTAAGTCTGTCATTTTCAATTTCTTTTTTAAGGATGGACTTCACATGGTTTTAAGGTTGGGACACTACCAGTAAGATAAGACATCAAACATAAAGAACAAGGATGATAAGAGAAGTTGCTCACTTTCTTGGTTGTAGCAGAGTATTGTCCCAGAATAACACTAAAAAAGCAGATCTAAAAGAAAGCTAGTCCATTTTGGGCATAACAAGCCCGAGACTTGCTTTGAATGACCATAAAAGATTCTTAAGTCACATACAAGGCTGGAGTCTGTTGGATGAAGCCATGGGTGTTCCAATATAGATTCTTCAATGCAAGTCCCTGCAAGAAGGTAGATTAACATCCATCTGATGGACTTCCCATTTTAAAGAGGCAGCAAGGAAAAGAACAAGGCAGATAGAGTTCATTTTGGCAACATGGGAGAAGGTTTCAGTGTAGTCAATGCCTTCAACCTGTGAAAAGCCCTTAGCAACAGACGAGCTTTATGTTTATCAACTTTCCCATCTGGTCCATACTTGGTTCTGTAAACCCATTTACATCTAACAAGTTTGCGTCCCTTTGGTAGAGGAACAAGATCCCATGTATCATTGGCCAACAATGAATGATATTCTTCATTCATAGCTGCTTCCCAATGTGGATGGCCTGAAGCTTCTGCAAAAGTGTCAGGATCATTATTTACTGGAGCTTGAGCCAGTAAAGAAGAGGCTCTTTCAAACTGAGAACGTGTACGTCGCTGATCTGAAGGATCACCGGCAAGATCACCTGCTGCATCCCGAGTAGCACGGACCCATCTTGGAAGTTGAGGATCCTGAGAAGGTGGGGGAGGATTGTCATCCTCACTTTCATCATCTGAAGAAGAATGTTTTCAAAAGTAGAAGAGATAGGAAGAGGTGGCACATCCGCCGGACTAGGCTCGCAGGCCGATTTATTTTCATCAAATTTTACATCTCTTCTAATGATAACATTTTTGGACTTAAATGGAATAAGTCTATAACCTTTTCATCTTCAGAATATCCAACAAAAGTACATTTCTCACTCTTAGGTTCTAAAGCTTTATGCTTTTCATCTGGAATATGGGCCCATGCTTCACTTCCAAAAACATGAAAGTGGCTTACATCTGGTTTAATGGAACTCCAAGCTTCTTCTGGAGTGATATTCTTTAGAACCTTAGTAGGAGTGCGATTTATTATATAATTTGCACATTTAATTGCTTCAGCCCAAAAACTAAGACTAAGTCCTTTAGATTGCAGCATACAATTAGCCATTTCCTTTAAGGTGCGATTTTTCCTTTCAGCTACACCATTTTGTTGTGGAGTGTATGGAACAGTATGTTGCATTTTAATTCCATTTTCGGTGCAAAAGTTGATGAATGTGTTTTAAACATATTCTCCACCATTATCAGTTCTTAGCTTAAGAATTTGATGTCCAGATTGTTTTTCAACAAAGGCTTTGAAGGCCAAAAATGTGTTAAATACTTCGCTCTTGAGTTTTAAGAAGTATACCCAAGTGCGTCTGGAGAAATCATCAATGAAAGTTAAGAAATACTTGCAGCCAGAGAATGAAACAACAGGAAGTGGACCACACAAATCACTGTGCACAAGCTGTAAAGAGGCTGAGGCGTGCCAAGAGGCACGTTTTTCAAAACTGTCCCGATGATGTTTTCCGAGTACACATCCGGAACAAACACCATCTCTGCAAGATACCATAGGACGACCTGTCACCATATTTTCTTTACATAGATGCTGAAGGGAGCGATAGTTTAAGTGACCAAATCACTCATGCCAAAGTTTGCTCACTTCATCATTATGAGCAACAAATACTGAGGGAAGATTTGATGACCAAAAGTTGTGAAACTTATACAACCTTGTGGAATCATCAGCAATACCAGTAGCTAGAATCTGTTTAGGATCTCTTAGATCCTTGATTACAACAGCATGAGGTGAAAATTCAACAATTTTACCTTCACCTGAATGGGTTATCTGATATACAAATAGAAGGTTGCAGGATAAGGTTGGAACACATAATACATCATTAAACTGACCATTGTCTAGATGAACAGTTCCAGTCCCTACAACATTAAGAGATCTATCATCACCAACATATATATTTTTGGTGTTACAATCATGTAAAGAAGAAAACATGGCTTTGTTTTTGGCCATGTGATAAAAGGCTCCAGAATCAATGAGCCACTCATGAGAATGAGAAGAAGAAGATACATTTAATGCATAACCAGACTGAGATGATTGACAACGACATGCAGAAAGTGCCATTCCGGAAGATGAAGTTGAATTTGAAGTAGAAGAATGCTCCACATGGATGTTATGTTTCTTCATTGCAGCTTCCAAGGCTTGCATCTTCTTAAAGCATTTAGATTCTAAGTGGCCATCTTGATTACAAAAGTTACAATGTCTATCAGTTTTCTTCCATTTGTTTTTATTGGTCTTATCATTTTGCTGAAATGATTTTTCATTTTGAGACTGAGTTTGCTTAGGACCCTTGTTTGGTTTAGGACCATTCTTTTTAGGATATGACTTCTTAGGATTCTTTAATTTGGTTGCTGCTGGGCGGCTAACGCTTCCTTGGAAGAGTTTCCAAGATTAAGAAGACCAAGGTGTAAGAGTTTTTCTTGTTCTCTTATTAAAGAATCACAAAAAGAGTCAAAGGAAGGGGCCTTGTAGTCTTTTCCTTGACAAATGAAAGCTTCCTTTGTAGAATGGAAGGTGGAAACAAATACAGAGTAGGCTGGTCCCAACTTAGTAAGGATGGAATAAATAAGGTTACTATCTTCTTTCTTAACCTTAACACCTTCCAAGAAATATCTAAGGGTCTTGAATTTGGACAAGAAATCTTCAATGCAAGAAAAATTATTAGGATCCAATGTAAGCAACTCATTTTCAAGTTGATGGGCTCTAATTTCATTTTTAATCCCAAAAATTTAGTGATTTGTTCCAATGCTTCATGAGGAGTATCAAGTTCTGCAATATGGAATCTAAGATCAGGAGAAATAGACATCCCTATCAAACCACGTGCTTGATCTTGTCTATTTTCCCATTTATCAACTTTGTCTTCATCTTTTGGTTTCTTCTCTTGGCTCGTGGCTATTCTGTAGAGACCTTTACTTCTAAGTAAATCTTCCATGTAGGATACCCATTGGAAGTAGTTAGTGCTGTCAAGAATGACTTGGCATGGACTTTCCATTAAAAAAAAACTGAAGCTAAAGATGCTGAAAGTAAGTGTTCCAATGGATAGATCTCGAAAAATTAGGCTGTTTAAAAAAAACGGCTCTGAAAAAGGCTTCCGGATGAAGAAGTTATGGCTTTTTGAAAAAAAAATTGTTGAAGTTGCCGGCAAAGTACGCGAATGTGCGGGAATGAAAAAAAACGCCCCCACAAAATGGGGATTTGAACCCAAGACCTATACTCTCTTAAAATATCTTTGAACCAATTGATCTATACAAAAAATTTGAGAGAGAGAGA
>APFE030913656.1:0-16059 GCA_000404065.3 Pinus taeda
AGCTCATGATTCCACTGAAGGGGAGGTGAGATCCAAAGTACTTGGTAGCCTTTTTCTGAATATATTCCTTGTGATTAACCTATCAAGCAAATCTGAACATTAAAAACCTTTTCTAATCATCAAAAGCAACCTAAACAACAACGCATCATTTAAATCCAAATAGCAGATTTTATTATGAGAATGCAGCAAAGACACATAAATATAAACAAGGGAGGTACTGGGTGCTTGAGATGGGCCCAACACCAAGAACTACAACCTCCCAAGAGAGATATAGAGCTGGTGCAAAGCTAGATCCATCTCTATTAACCAAGAAGGAAAAGTTACATCAAAACTATCCACAAGGAGAGCTTGAGAAAGAGCTGAAAGCAAAACTAATCCATGGCCTACAAATCGAATTACAAACTAGCTAACTAATGGCTAAAACAAAATGACTAACTAGCTACAAAAATGACTAACCACTAGCTAACCAAAAATGACTAACTACCAGCTAACCAAAATGAGGCCCCAAGCCTTCTTATTTATACAATTTGAGGACCCAACAGTCCTCCTAAAAGTTAGGGACTTGGCTGCCCAAGACTTGTAGTTAATAGCAGTCCAACTTGACTTGCTTGGCTGCCCTTGTGCTCATTGATTTGGTGGCCTTTGAACTCCGAGCTGATGGTGGAGAATTCGAGGTAAGGACCCATAAATGAGGGGGACACCTTCCTACAAATCCTCTAGCTTGTTCTCCCACGAATTTGGCTGCCAAGTGCTCATTAAGACCTTCAAATTTGTCTCCAAGTTGACCAACAAGGCTACAAAAAGCACCCATTAGACTTGTTGGCATAATGACTAACCAAATTCACTCTATTAACATAAAAATAATCAAAAACATGCAATAAACAAATGAGAATGGTGGACTAAGCCAAATTAGGAAGTTGAATGAGCCCAAACAATTGTGCATTTTTGGGGCTCATCACTATGCCTTCCATGACATCAAACATATTGTTGAACCATACCTTGATGATTTACCTACTCATTCATGAAAGCAGATTGATCACCCACAGCATTTGAGAGCTATAATTTTATGGTGCCGACACTACAAAATACAACTCAATCCACACAAATGTGTGTTTTGTGTTGGCTTTGGTCATTTGCTTGGTTTCGTAGTGTCTAAGGAAGTTTGACTTGACCCTCTTAAGGTTTAGGAAATTCTTGACTTGCCTCCACCTTCCAATCTACTACAGTTATAGAGACTCCAAGGGAAGGATAACTTTCTAAGGAGGTTCATTACCAATTATGTTGAAATGGCTAGAGGATTTACTTGTCTTTTGAAAAAGGGGATACCCTTCCATTGGGATCAGGTTGTACAAGCTTCCTTTGATGCTCTTAAAGATAACTTGACTAGAGCCTCATTAATGTATTCCCCAAATTATCAAAACGACTACTTCCCGTATCTCGCCACTGTAGATACAATCATTTTGATGGCTTTATTCCAAGAAGAAGTTGGGATTGAACATCCAATATATTATTTGAGTCACAATCTCAATGATACAGAAGTTAAGTACTCTTACGTCGAAAAACTAGCTATGGCTATTGTTTAAGCTGTGCAGAGATTTTGCCACTATATCCTACTCCAAAAGACCGCTGTCATTTTGGATTGCAACTCTATGAAATATATTTTTCGCGTTAATTGATGGGGGGAAAATACTCAAAATGGATCATCATTTTGCAGGAATTCAATTTGGAATTCATCAAATCCAAATCGAAGAAATCTCTAGTTTTCATCGAGCTTCTTTGCGACCTTCCCTCGAATACCATTGATTCAACATCAAAACCATCAATTCTGGATGAGTCTCTGTTCCTGATTTCGTCATCTAACTTGTGGTATGGAGATATAATGATTTATCTCCAGACCCAAATTTTCTAACCCGATACCTCTTGCTCACAACAACGATGTATCCAATACCAAGCCAAAGATTTTCTGGTCATTAACGACACTCTTTACCATCGTGGCATCGATACAATTTTACGGAGGTGTCTCACACATGAGGAAGCTGAGAAAGTTTTGAATTATTTCTATTCAGGTGCTTGTGGTGGACACGTATTTGGTTATGCTACTGCACAGAGAATTCTCCGTGCTAGTTACTTCCAGCCTACCATATTCAAATATTGCATTATTGTTGTCATAAGCTACCACAAATGCCAGATCTATGACCGTAAAGCTAGATTACCACTTGCACCGTTGCATCCTGTCATCACTGTTGGACCATTTTCTAAATGGAGCATTGACTTCATGACATGTAACCCTCACTCGGCCAGGGAGCATGGGTACATTATAGTCGTTGTTGAATATTTCACAAAATGGGTCGAGGCGATGCCTACATTAAACAATAGTGGTGAGACGGCTACACTTTTCTTTTTCAACCATGTGGTTTCCCGGTTTGGTGTACCACAGGCTATAGTTACAGATTATGGGTCGCATTTTTGCAATCACATGATGATCTGAAATGTGATCTTAAATAAAGACTAAGGCATTGCAGACTTATGTGAAGGAAATGCCTATAATACTTATTGCAATGGATCGATAAGATTGTGAATAATATAGACAATCAACAGTTAAAATACATAATAAAATGCATATCAACACAACCAAATGAAAGGAGTTCACCAGACTTCCTGGCTACGTCTCTTAGTCCAAGCTTTCAGTGCGACCTCTATATTATGTCTTAAAAACAGATATTACAATTGTGAGCTCAAACACTGAATCTCAACACAACAATCAGTGGAAATTACAAAAATTTACATGACCACTAGACCCCCTGGATGGTTCTCCAAATGCTTCTGGTTCTACTCTACTTTGCTTTCTTCACCTTTGTCCTATCAACTCCCTTTGGCTCTCTGGCTCTCGGGCTTTGTCAACCTCTCTGTTCCCTTGTGTGTTTAATGTTTTTACATTCATTGTGTTTTATGACACGTTGTTCTAACAAAAACACTTAAAGCATGGAAACTAATTTTTTTATATTAGAAACAGTTTGAACGAAAGGACCAGTGGGCGCGGGTGGTCCTGACTATCCGGCCTTTCTCTGGCGCTAATCCTGAAATAGATGAATTGGACGGCTGTCATGCCTCGTCCACCAGTAGCCCCTTTGACCATTGATCTACCTTCAATCTAATGGTTCACATCTGACCTGATCATCTAACTAGCTTGTGCTTTTTCCACCATTGAACTATGCTTCATTAATCCAACAACTGACAGCCATTTTAGGTGGCCCACTTACACGGGGAAAACCCACCCAAAATGAGCAGTTTTCTCTCTCCTACATCATGCTACATGTTGGCTAGTGTATGGATTTGGGTGGAGCTCCTCCAAAACTGCTTACCACCTAAAGCCCATCTGAAATACCATTTACAAAGAAATATATTGAAAAACCCAACGAAAAAGCTTTAAGTTAGAACTCAAATGATTCACACTCGAATCTATAACTCCTTTCGGGTCCGAAATATCGCATAGTCTTTGAGCCTATAGTTAAGTCCTCCCTTTGGAAATATTGTGATGCGATAATGTGATCTCCACCGTTTGATTTGCGCGCTCGATATGACAGCTCACGTTATGTCACTGGATCACTGATCGCACTTCCCAATAGGCTGCCTCTGATACACTCCGCTAGCTACCTCCAATGGAATATTGCCAATTCAATTCCTGACCGTTGATCTGGCAAATCCAATAGCTCCAATTCAATGATACATCATTTTCCACTTCACTTGGGTTTCTGCCATTCCTTAGAGTTTTTCTCTATGATCTCTATCTCTAATTTTTGAAGACTTAGAGGTTCAAGTTCCATTTTGGATCACGCCTCCCCACTGAAAAGATTTTGGACCACCAAAAATTGGTTTTAGGCATCAATCAAGTGAGGATACTGTTCCGTCACTTGTCCAATTTCTATCCATCATGCCTTACTTGGATTTGAACCCTTGAGTCCTATTCTCAGGTACTCAACATCCCCTCGATGCATAGTTCTCACCTTCCTGTCTAGAACTGTGTCCTCCTGCAACTCATTGAGATACTCAGGAAACAGATCCTCAATAGAATGCAGCTAACCTTTCTCTTCAATATCTTGAATCAATGAAGGTTCATACAGTCTCAAGTTTTCAACATTAATGACTGAATAGATTTGCATATAAGCTAGTAAATCAAGGCAAAAATCATTTTCACCAATTTTTTAAAGTATCTTGAAAGGTCCATACTTTATTGTTTTAATATTCTTACCTTCACCCTGCATTATACCTTTGCTGATATACAGCCAGACTTGATCACCAACTTGAAAACTATGCTCAACTCGATGCTTGTCATGTCTTGCCTTGTACTTGGCTTGACTTCTTTCCAGTTGTTCCTGTATTGCCTGGTGAATTTCCTGGATTTGTTCAATGAACTTAGTTGCTTTGTCCACATCATTGTGTCCATCAACTGCTATGTCTTTACCAAAGACAAAATCCAACGAAGACTTTGGTATAAAACCAAAACAAGTCTCAAAAGGAGATCTCTGAGTAGAAGTGTGCTTGGAATGGTTGTAAGCATGCTGCACATAACACAAATGCTCATCCCAAAGCTTGGGATGCTTGTTGCAGTAACCTCTAAGCAACTGGATCACTGTCTTGTTGATCACTTCTTTCTGACCATCTATTTGTGGATGCAATTATGTGCTTTCCTCAATTTAGTGTCCATTAACTCCCATAGACTTGACCAAAACTTCCCGACAAATCAAGAATCTCGATCAGACACAATAGAAGTGGGTAACCCAAAATGAACCCATACATTCTGAAAGAACAATTTTGCTATTTGTTCAACTACAACCTACTTATTACATGGTATCAAAATACACATTTTACTGAACCTGTCCACAACTACATACAAATAATCATGACCTTTCCTAGACTTTGGCAACCCCCCAACAAAATCCATGGAAACACTTTCCCAAGCATGAGGAGGAATTGGGAGTGGAGTGTATAAGCCTAATTTTCTATTACTGAGCTTGTTTGTAGCACACATAGTACACACTTTGATAAATTTAGAAACTGTCTCATGCATTCTTGGCCAATAACAGAACCTTTGCAACTGTGCAACTGTTTTACTTACACCAAAATGACTTGATACGAGAGAAGTATGTGCTTCTTGAATTATGTTAACTCTTTCAGTTTGTGGAATACATAGCTTTCCCAAGTGATATAAGAGTTGGTCCTTTACATAATAATCCAATTCTTCTACCTATTTTCCATGAATTAAAGTTGCATATACATCTTTAAAATCTACATCTTGAGCATATTGTTCAATTTAACTTTCATGAATTACTGGGTTATGCTTAAGTATAGTAGATGCATTTATGATTGGTCTTGATAACATATCTGCAACCTTATTGTGTATGCCTTTCTTATATCTAATGACAAGATGAAATTGTTGTAGAAAACCCATCCACTTATAATGTCTTGATTGCTGCAATTTAGTTTGCAAGTGCAAATATTGAAGTGGTTGATGATCTGTATGTATGATTGTTTCTTTACCCATTATGTAATGTTTCCACTTTTTCACACTTTGTACGAATGCATACAATTCTTAATCATATGTAGGATAATTAACTACTACAGAAGTAAATGTCTCAGAATGATAGCATATGGGTTTCCTGTGTTGCATCAACATTGCTTCCATGGCATAGTCATTGGCATCTATCTCAATCTCAAATGGATGCTAAAGATCTAGTAGTGCTAGTACTGGTGCTGTACTAATTTTCTCTTTCAAGGTGTCGAAGGCTTTCTGTTGTTTACCTCCCCATTGAAACACCCATTTCAAACTTGTTAAAGCATGTAAAGGAGCTGCAATCAATGAGAAGTTAGCAATAAACTTTCTCCAGTATTGTGCTGCCCCTAAGAAACTCCTAACCTCTGTAGCAGATTTGGCTTTAGGCAAATTCACAATGACTTCAACCTTAGAGGGATCTATCTTCAATTCACCACCCCCTACAATATAACTCAAATAATTTAAATATGTTCTACCAAATTCACATTTTGATAGTTTTACATAGAGATTTTCTCTTTTTAAAACATCTAAAGTCTGCTTCACATGCTTTACATGTTCATCCCATGTCTTACTAAAAACAAGAATGTCATCTAAATAAACTATTACAAAATCATCAATAAAGGGTCTAAATACATCATTCATAACTCACATAAATGTAACAGGAGCATTAGTTAAGCCAAAGGGCATAACCAACCATTCATAAAGTCCTTGCTTTGTCTTGAAAGCAGTCTTCTAGGCATCTTGTTCTCTGACTCTGATCTGATGATAGCCACTTCTTAAATCTAACTTAGAAAAGTAAACTGCTTCTTTCAATTGATCTAACAAATCATCTATTTGAGGAAGAGGTTAACGATTCTTAATCGTTATTTTATTTAGTGCTCTAAAATCAATACACATTCTCCACGAACCATATTTCTTTCTCACGAACACGATTGGAAATCCACATGGCAATGTGCTTGGTCATATAAACCCCTTATCGAGCAACTCCTGTACCTGCTTCTTTATCTCTACATTCTCTAAAGCTGATAACCTGTACATTCCAATGTTAGGTAATCGAGCATCTTGCTGTAAATGAATATCATGTATTATTTCCTGCTTGGGTGGCAGACCTTTAGGTTGTTGAAATAGAATATCATACTCCAAAACAACTTTAACTAAATCAACTTTCTCTCTAGGATCACAACCTTCAAATGCATTGGATTTTTCAGGATCCTTTACCTTTACAACCATTAGTAAAAATTTCTTACTTGAATTCACAATTCTTTTCATCTGCCCTGATTTTATGAGAGAGTAGTTATCTTTGAGTTTATGAGCCCTTACAGTGTATTCTATTCCATCTTTAGTGAGTTGATACTTATTCTCAGCTCTATAGAAAATAAATTTTCTATCATACAAGTATGGACTTCCTAAAACAATACCACATATATTCAATGGAACTATATCTAACTCAATCTCATCTAAAAATGTTGATCCAATAGCAAACCTAAGTTTACATTGTCTCGTGACTTGTAGTTTTGTTTTATCACACACCCAACCTAATGGATATGGCTTCTTATGAGGCATTGTTTCTAATTCCAACTTCTTTACAATTGTTCAGAAATCAAATTTACTTGTGATCCACTATCAAATAAAGTATTAATTTTACTTTTCTTGGAAATTACTCTAATATGAAATAGCTCATTTCTTTTCCTCTCATTACTTTTATTATCAACAGATTGTGAAGAATTACTTGTGGATGATTCAGAATATTTACCTTTAATACTTGTGGCTATAAATGTTGTTTCATCAATTGAATCCGACCCCAGTCCTTTTGAATAGCAGCAACATTCTTTCTCTCCTTACCCCCGAACTTCTTAGGCTTCAGTTCTGGATGCAAAGACTAGCAGTGTGCCTCATCGTGTCCTTCTTTCTTACAATGAGTGCATGAAGGTTTATCCTTCTTTACAGTGTTTGCTTTCCTCTCCTTCCATTTCAGTTTCTTATTTTCCTTGTTCTTATTTACAAAATATTTAGATGATTTCCCAACGTTTGGGTTTACATTCTTACCTCTAGCCTTTAGATGTGTTTCTTGAACTGATACATCATCTAAGCTAGTGGGATTAAACATAAGTATAGTATGTTTTAAATAACGATGAAGACCACCTATATACTTCAATAAAGTCTTAGGGGAGTCCAATGAAATGCGTAGAGTTAAATCTCTTTTCCTGAATTCCTGAGTATAACTCTGTACACTCTGTCCCTTCAATTTGTTGAAGAGTTTGCCAACTCATCATTTCCTACTGCATGTAAGCCAAAGGATAGAATTTTTTTTTGATAGCAAAAACAAATTCATTCTAGGTAGAAATGATTTTACCATGTTTTTGAATATCAACTTGTGTCTTGCCTTCCCACCATACCAGTGCAGTTCCTCCAAGTCAAAGGCTAGCCAACTAGATCTTCTTCCTCTCTGAATCAACATTCTATACCCTGCAATATACATCAATTTTCCTTATCCAATTATCTAGCTTGTTTGCATTAAGTTCTCCATCATAAATTGGAAAATAAAACTTAACATCTAATTTGATTAAAGAAGTTTTCTTCTTCTTCTTTGAAGAGCTAGTTTTATGTGAAGAAGATGATGAGGATGAAAATGATGATGATGGAGGAGATGGTGGAGGAGGCATTCCTCCTTTTCCTTTGTCTTCTGGAGGAGAAAATAGAAAAGGTTCCTCTACTCCTTTGTTTGGTTTAGGTGTTGAAGTGCTTTCACCTCGACCCTTCTTGAACTCTAGATACATCTCTTCCACCATGGCTTGTATTACCATAAAATTGTCTATAAACTGAGATTCTGATCCCAATGGAGCTTCTTCTACGATTCTCCTATGAGAAAAGACTCTTCCAATCTCTGGATTGGCCTCAACAAGTTTTCCTTCTCCTAGTCTGAGCTTTAATCTAGTTAGCATTCAAATTCCTACACAAGCTTATCTAACCTTAACAAAATCTGAAAGCTCTAATACCACTTGATCTAAAATGAAATCTTAAATAAAGACTAAGGTATTACAGACTTAAGTGCAGGAAATTCCTATATTACTTAGTGCAATGGATCTATAAGATTGTGAATAATATAGACAATCAATAGTTAAAAGACACAATAAAACACATATCAACACAACCAAATGATAAAGGAGTTCACCAGACTTCCTGGCTATGTCTCCTGGTCCAAGCTTTCAATGTGACCTCTATATTATGTCTTCAAAACAGGGATTACAATTGTGAGCTCAAACACTCAGTCTCAACACAACATTCAGTGGTAATTACATAGAGTTACATGACCACCAGACCCCCTGGATGGTTCTCCAAACCCTTCTAGTTCTGCTTTCTCCACCTCTGTACTATTAACCCCCTTTGGCTTTTTGGCTCTTGGGCTCTGTCAACCTCTCTGTTCGCTTGTGTGTTTAACTTTTCTATGTTCATTGTGTTTTATGACACATTTTTGTTACAAAAATTCTTAAAGCATGGAAACTAATTTGTTTATATTAGAAACATTTTGAATGAAAGGATAGGCAGGCATGAGTGGTCCTGATTGTCAGGTCTTTTCTGGCGCTAATCCTGAAATAGATGAATTGGACGGCTGTCATGCCTCATCCACCAACAACCCCTTTGACCATTGATCTGCCTTCAATCCGATGGTTCGCATCCGACCTAATCATACAACTAGCTCATGCTTTTTCCACCGTTGATCTATGCTTCATTAATCCAATGGCTAACGGCCATTTCAGATGGCCCACTTGCACGGGGAAAACCCACCTGAAATGAGCAGTTTTCTCTCTCCAGTCCGTGCTACGTGTTGGCCAGTGTATGGATTTGGGCGGAGCTTCTCCAAACTTCTTACCACCTGAAGCTTGTTTGAAATACCATTTACAAAGAAATATATTGAAAAACCCGACAAAAAAGCTTTAAGTCAGAACTCGAATGATTTACACCCGAATCTATAACGCCTTTCAGGTCCGTCATATCACATAGTCTTTGGGCCTACAGTTAAGTCCTTGCTTTGGAAATATTGTGATGCGATAATGTGATCTCCACTGTTTGATCTACGCGCTCGATCCAATAGCTCACATTATGTCACTGGATTGTTGATCGCACTTCCAAATAGGCTGCCTTCGATATGCTCCGCTGGCTACCTCTGATGCGATATCACCGATTCAATTCCCAACCATTGCTCTAACAGATCCAATAGCTCTAATTCAACGATACATCATTTTCTGCTTCACTTGGGTTTCTGCCATTCCTTAGTGTTTTTCTCTGCGATCTCTATTTCTGATTTTTGAAGACTTAGAGGTTTAAGTTCCATTTTGGATCACATGATGACTAAGTTAATTGCCAAGTTAGGACTTTCACATGATAGTTCTACTCCTTATTATCCGCAAGCTAATGGATAAGTTGAGGCCATCAACAAAGTCCTTAAGCAAATGCCTCAAAGAAAGATAGGGGTTCATAAACAAAACTAACATTTAATCATGTACTCTTCTTTGTGGGCATATCGAACCTTGGTAAGGAATGCAACTAGATTCACACCCTTTCAATTGGTGTATGGTCTGGAGGTAATCTAGCCGATACAATGTGAAATTTCATATCTTAAACTCACAATTGACCTATTACCTGACACTTTTGATGAAGAAGCGTGTTTCTTAGAACTCATCCATCTGGATGAAACCCGTCATGAAGCCACATTGGCTAATGAATCACATAAGAAACAAATCAAGGCACAATATGATCGAAATGTCAAGCCTCGTATTTTCTCAAAAGGAGACTTGGTATTGCTCTATGATTAGGAAGTTGATAAAATAGGAGCAGGAAAATTTGAACCACTATGGATGGGCCCTTACATTGTCAAGCTTGTTCTGGCAAAAGTTGCCTACAAGTTGGTGGATTATGATGGAATTCCATCATCGCATCCCCAAAACGGGCTATATCTCAAACATTACTATGCTTAATTGAGTGTAGTAAAATCACTGTATATATGATTTAATTGCATGTGTGTGTGTCAGTGTGTCTTTTAGAGATTTTATGTGGTTAAGTAATCCACTTTGAATTTGTTGCAAATGTCAGAATCTTTGGAACCATTTGTTGGTTACGTCAATGGTGCTAGTCATAGTATGCAAAACCTATCTTCTGCAGGATGGGCCATTTTCACTCCAAGTGGCGAGTTAGTGAGTTTTCAAGGGATTTGTATCAGTCGTTCTATGAACATTATCACTGAGTATAGCGCATTGATTGAACTTCTCTCTGATTCCATTTCACATGGCATTCGCTGAATGATCGTTAGGCTGGACTCATAACTTATCGTACTACAACTTACAAGTATTTATATCATCTGAAACCCAACTATTCTTCTTATGTTCCTTAGAGTTCATCTTTTGGAAAGACGTTTTTAGTACATTCAATATCAACATATTTCAAGAGACTTTAACACATTAACTGATTCTTTAGTGAACTATGTGTTAAACAGACATTTGCGACACATGTAAAAGTAAATTTTCAATTCACATCATTAGTTGAATAGGATTGCACATAGCTATACATAAAAACTATGAAAGTAAAAATAGATAGATGTTTTAAAAGTTTTTACAAAACATTGTGTCCAAGACACGTTTGGTCATCTTACCTAAAAACTCAAAATTCATACAAAAATCATCCTAATTAGACCTAGTGATGCTCATGGTAACACGTCACAGCCTGAGCTATCATGTGCAATAGCCTCATCCAATGGCTAGGAACACCAATAGTATGGCACTGCAGCCTCATCAGTAACTCCTCAATCTAGATATATGGAATACCAAGGGTAAACTCCTCTACATGATCCTACAACTTTGCCAGTGTCTCGGTCAAATCCAAATCCTGGAGAACTGCTCTCCTAACATTTCTTCGCATTAGTCCACCTACCTCTTGTTGATGTCCCATAGGTCGAAAAGTACCAAAATTTGTATGCATGAGAACGATTTTAGCTTAGTCTTGGAAACAACAAAAACAAAAAAACATGTAGAAACTTAAAAATAAAAAACATTTGGTCAAAAACAATTTACCTATAGCACCCCATTGAGTGCCCACTGGTAAACTCAAATTTGGATCTCCACAAAAATCCATCCCTTTGTATTGATGCTCCTTAATGACAATGTGTTGTCGATCAAGCCAACTGAACAATGCAGTAGAAAATGTGATTGATGACAGACCAGCATGTCTAGCCATCAATTTGACCCACCTCTGTATCTGTGGATCTCTAGGACCAGCCACACCCAGTGTTACATGCTCAAGTTGCATCAATGGAATTCTCTGTAAGGTAAAAGAAATTAAGATCGATCCATAGCTAAAATTCTTCATCTTACCACTCTTTACCTTTTTTAGCTGCTCTTTCATTAAAGAAAGTACGACCTCACACTAGTTGAATACAATTGGCTCAAGACACTCAAGCGCATACTTCATGTATGATCTATTCACCAGATGAAGTGTCACACTGCCTACCAACTTTGCGATAGTGAAAAGGATTGTTCTCAAATGAAAATCACGTACATCCATGATGTTTATTTTCCCATCCTTGCTAGGCTATGTACCTAGCTGACAAAACTATCAAATATAGTCCCTCACCGACTTACCCCCACCGACAAATCCTGAAAGAGAAATGGGAGCACCATCTCTCAACAACTCGGTAAGAAAGTAAACGTCATCGATCATAATAGGGACCACTTTGTCCCTTATGTGAAAAGCCTGGTTCGTTGGATCCCATGCATGAACTAAGAACTGCAATAGTTCTAATTGTTTCCTCATCCTAGACAACCTAAAGTATTTGAGTAACCCACAGTTTCTGAGGGCCTCAACAGTACCCAGATCATTTAGGGAAACCATGTATTATTCTTCATGCTCTTTTTCTCTCCAACTAATAGAAATTATGATCAGATCAAAGCCTGAAATCAAACCATAAGCTTAGTTAGGATCCATTTCATGCAAAAAACTGGAGAAATTTTAGACCAAACGAGTGAAACAAATTTGTGAAACCCGCTCAACACAGCCCAGGGAAGGAGACAGTGCACTGCAGAGTAAGTACCCTTTTGTTTGGATTCTCTGCAGCATGGTTTTAGATGTGGAAGGTTGTGCTAATCCCTGGGCGAAATATACTAACCCCAAGAGCTTTAAAAACCCAAAAAAATTAATTGAAACTGTAAAAGAATGACATGAAAAGAAAGAGAAAGGGTAGATCTTCTACCTGGTCCAGACGACATGAGAAATGGTCCACATAATCTCTCACAATTAGCTGCTGATGCTCGAGGCAAAAAACTGGTTTAGAGCACAAACTGAATGGTAAATGTCAAATGGTGAAAATGACATGGTAAATTCTTGTTTTTTCTTTATTTTATGATCATTAAATGAATAAACTTTAGTATTTACCTATTTTTACCAATGAAACAGGTATGTTTGATCCATTTGGTGTTGCTTTGAATAGATTTATAGATGACTTAATGAATTTGACGTGCATGATCGTGAATTGTATTTTGACCACAAAGCATTATTTTATCTCTTTTTCAAGCTCCGTTAAACATCGAAAAAGGAACCCCCTTGGAGTCCTCTTTTAGCTTTTTCCAAACTCTCAAAATATGAAAATATTTCCAAGCACTTCTCTTTTTCCACTCATTAATGGATTGGAAATGACATCTACTCAGTATAAGTTTAACCCTTTTCCAAACTAAGATAGATTATTTACGAAAAAGGAATATGTTGATTGAACTTGGTCCATAGGTTCTCTCTCATAGTATTTTATGCTTTTTCAAACTTGAGAGACAAATCTACAAAAAAGAACTTGTGGAGTTTTCTTTTTGTTCCTTTTCAAACTCTTTAAACATCAAAAGGACCGAATTATTATTTTCGTTAAACTTGTTAAAACATCAAATAGTGACAAACTTGTCCATCATGACAAGACCAAGTTTCACCTTCGCTAGACTCGTTAAAACATCACATATTGATGGATTCACCCAAAGGGTGGAATTATACAACAAGAACATGTTATCATCCTCAAGCTTGATAAAAAAATAAAGAGGTACTGGTCAACAATGACTAGGGAAAATTGGAAAAGGAGTAAATCACTTTATGGTAGCAAGTCACTCTTGAACATGACACTTTCACTTCATCTATGTGACTACTTGGGTTGGGTTATCTGCTTGATGGTTATCACACCTATGGTCTATCATACCATCCTGTCAGGCTAAGAGTAACTCCAGAAAAACTGATTCATATATTCCATTAGGTAGCTATCTATTATATACATGAATGTGATCGTTCAGCTCATCTTCTTGATGACTGTTCACATTCAAATTCTCCCAATCGCTGAGGATTAGGTGTCAACATTCCCCCCCTTAATCTGAAGGGATGTTGGTGAGTCCAAGCATCGTTCTGAATCTTTCAAGCTTTTCTCGTCCAAGCGCTTTGGTGAAGATGTCTGCGATTTGCTCATTTGTCGAACAATGACGGAGATGGATTGTTTTGGCCTCAACATGATGTTGGATCAGATGATATTTAGTATTGATGTGCTTTGTACGATCATGGAACTTTGGGTTCTTGGCCAATTTTATTGCAGAGGTTTTGTCAATCATGAGTGGAGTTGATTGTACTTGTTTTACCTGCAAATCTTCAAGAATTTTCCTGAGCCACACAATTTCTTTCGTTGCTTCAGCTGCTGCCACGTATTCTGCTTCTGTTGTGGAATCTGCTGGAACTGATTGTTTGCATGATCTCCAAGAAACAGCTCCTGATCCAAGACTCATAGCATATCCTGAAGTAGATACTCTAGTTTCTTTGTCTCCATCGAAGTCTGAATCAGAGTATCCAATCAAGCTGAAGTCGTCCACCTGTGTATACTTGATTCCAAGGTCTTGACTTCCCTTCAAGTACCTTAGAACTCTTTTTGCAGCAGACCAATGTCCCTCACAAGGCTTTTGCATAAACCTGGAGAGAATTCCAACAACAAACGAAATGTCTGGTCTGGTAGTAGTGAGGTAGATGAGACTTCCTACAAGCTGTCTATACTTTGTTGCATCCTCAAATTCCTTCCCTTCAATAGATGTGAGCTTTAAGTTTTGTTCCATTGGAGTAGAAAGAGGATTGCACTCTGTCATGCCAAATCTGTTTAACAAATCTCCAATGTATTTCTTTTGAGAAAGAAATATGAATTTTGGATGTTGGGTTACTTCAATGCCAAGATAGTAATGAACATAGCCCAAATCAGTCATTTCAAAAATTTTTCCTAATTCTTTCTTTATGGATGCAATATAACTTTAATTGTTCCCTGTCATTAAAAGATCATATACATATACCACAAGATATACAACTGTTTTGCCAACTTTCTTGACAAATAAAATTGCATCATCAAGATCAAAATGATTGAAGTTGAGTTTCAGAAGATGCTCAGTTAGCTTTTCATACCAGGCTCGTGGTGCTTGTTTGAGGCCATACAAGGACTTCACAAGTTTGCATACTTTATGTTCATGTCCTTTCACAGCAAATCCTTCAGGCTGGGACATAAAAACATTTTCTTTTAGATCTCCATTCAAGAAGGCAGTTTTTACATCCATTTGATGGACTTTCCAACCGTTCTGAGCTGCCAGTGCAAAGAGTGTCCGGATGGTGGCCCATTTTTCTGTGGGAGCAAAAGTTTCCTCATAATCGACCCCTTTCTTCTGTGCAAAACCTTTTGCCACAAGCCTAGCTTTGTGCTTGTCAAGTGAGCCATCAGCTTTGTACTTATTCTTGTAGACCCACTTGCAGCCAATGGTTTGGTTCCAAATGGAGGATCAACCAGCTTCCAAGTGCCGTTCTTTAAGAGGGCATCATACTCCTTTTGCATTGCTTCTTTCCATGCATCATGAGAAGCAGCTTATTTAAATGAAGTTGGTTCAAAATCTGTAGACAAGTTCAATTCACAATCATAAGAAACATCCATATCAACAGGTGAATTAGAGTCATCTACATCACCTCCATTTTGTCGGTTTGCATTTCTGATTCCTGTTTTTCCAATTTCATCAGGATGAACACTTTCAAGTGTCTTTGTCAGCCACTTTGGGGGACCTTTCTGAGATGGTCCAGGCTGCTCTGTTGATTGAGTTGGGAGTGAATCAAGATTGAGTATCCCAATTCTATCAATTACATCACTTAAAGCATCATCCGTTGTTGGAGTTTCAGACGGGGGAGAATCTTCTTCAGAAGACAATTCCACATGTTGATCTAGTATAGGAATCCCCCCTTCAAGATGTGGAATCTGATTTTCAAATTCTTGAAATGATTTCATTTTTGCGAATCTATCCAAGCGATCAAGTTGCCGCTCAACAACATTGTCAGATTTGGATGATTCAAGAAAATTTACATCTCTAGATATAACAAACTTTTTATTTTCTTCATCATAGAGGCGGTACGCTTTGGAGGTATTTGAATACCCCAAGAAAATACACTTACGACTTCTAGCACCAAGTTTGTTTCTATGTACC
>APFE030913665.1:0-14961 GCA_000404065.3 Pinus taeda
TGCGTTTTGTTTTACATAACAAAAAGGTCAACGATTTTTTTAAAAAACATATATTAAAAAAAAAAAAAAAACTTACGAAATACTCCGCCCATACTCCTATTTAACTTCGCCGTAAGAAATATTAAAAGCCTTACCAAAACATATGACAATGTATTTAACATAAGGTATGGGTTATGGTCCACGCCTCATTTAATTTTAACAGGCCCCCGTACGTACTATGGAAGACTTAAATGGCGGAGTCCTTTCCCTTCAATCGAACGGCGGAGAGCAAGCATCATCAATCGAACGGATATCGGACAGGGTGAGTTGACCATGTGATACCTTCCGATGGGGTCAGATGCTTACGTCATGGGTGCATCATCAATCGAACGGATATCGGACAGGGTGAGTTGACCATGTGATACCTTCCGATGGGGTCAGATGCTTACGTCAT
Source organism: Pinus taeda (assembly GCA_000404065.3). Classification (NCBI taxonomy): domain Eukaryota; kingdom Viridiplantae; phylum Streptophyta; class Pinopsida; order Pinales; family Pinaceae; genus Pinus; species Pinus taeda. The sequence goes on from APFE030913665.1 coordinate 434, forward strand.
GGGTGGACAGTTGTCAGCATCGGAGCACCATGTCCGGAAACAGCTTCATGTCGAAGAGTGGTGCGATATGTTACCGGGCGGATGTCCGGAAACAGCTTCATGTCGAAGAGTGGTGCGATATGTTACAGGGCGGTTTAGGTTTGCTGTGGTGGTTTTCTACGTGCGTTGACTGCTGAACGCGCGGTGAAATTATATTTTCGACATTATTTAGGATACCACTATTCCACCAAAAAAATTATCACAATTCAATTATAACCAGCTTCTCATCACATAAATCCTTGTAAAAAAATTCATCACAACTTCAATTAACCCTATTTTTATCACATTAATCATTGTTTGGAAAATTCCAATGGAGATGGGCAATATATTCGTCTGGATGGCCCAGTGCAGGGATCCTTGTTTTGCACTTTTCGCGCCTGACTCAACTGAAATATGACATGAGGCATGAGGTATGAAAGTAAGCCATGATGCAAAAGCGGCAAAGGCCAAATGTGGCAACCAACTAGAAAGATCGAGCCCCACCTGCATGAAGCTCCACTCAGTACTAGTCGAGAAACATCCACTAATAGTCAAGAACACATCCTTGATATCGAAGTCTCAGGTACAGCTCCTTAAGTGAAAATCGGGTGTTCAATTCTGAGAACAGTTCTGCTGCTGCTATTCTGGTTTCCTTCCTGCAATGAAGAATATTTCACTCTGGAAAATGCAAGGTCAGTAGGAACTTGGTAGATGTGAAATGGAACTTTGAAGTCTTGGATATGGAGTCCATCTCATCCGTGAACTGATCCGATGCAAAGTCCAAAAACTGCTTGTCAGTGACAAAAATGAAACTGTCCACGAATATCAAATCCCTCATAATGAAACTCACTGAGAACAGCTGTGAGAAGAATCAGACAGTTCTTCTCAATCTTTCTTTGAGGCATACACAACTCGGCAGACATCATACTTGAGCTTCTTGGTTCCTAAACTCCTCCAAAATGCTTCTGCAGAGCAGCCATTTTGCTTGCTCAACACAGAACAGGCAGCATCTACACTTTCCCTCTTCGCCAGTCCAATTATACGCTTACCGTCCATGGAATCATAGAATGTATAGGAATGCAAACCCTTGGTCTTTGTGAAGTAAGCCTTCAATAAAGCAAGACAACAGTAAGATAATTTGTCAGGATTTTTACCTCCCGAGTAGATCCTTCGCACACTAACAACGTCTCCTACACGCTTTTGTCTGAACGCAGGCAACCCCAATTTGGACTCTTCCCAGTTCATGTCAAACCACCCGGAGTCCACCATTCGAACAGCAGAGGAAAATCCTTTTGTGAATGCCGCAGCCTGCAAGAAACAGATTATCAATCCCTGAGATAAATAGAATTGAATCTGAGATAAATAGATGTAAATAATCTAAAATCTTATTCTGTCTGAAGATTTTCAGGTTACCTCTGGAAGATTTAACCAGGGATTTGCATCTTCCTCGCCCCTTTTCTCAGCAACAGCCGCAGCCTGCGATCAAGGAATTTAACAAATCTCATCAAATATTGTTGTGTGTCTAGAGAAAGCAAATGTAGTTGAGATAAAAAAAACGAAACATGCCAAATTCTTGCTGATAGTTCGGAGGATGTAAATGCTAATATCCGATCTGCTGCTACTACACTTCTCAATGGAGGCGGCCGCAGCCACCATTTGAGCCACAACATCATCCATGTTGCAACCTTCCTGGGGTTTGTATATCGAAAATGAAACCCTTATGCTTTGTTCAGAATGCATGATGTCTGCTGCTGATATTGCCATTTTTTCAACGATTCAGTGATTGTTCAAAATTTGCCGTTGCTGTGTCTGGAACACGGTAGTTATAGCCTTTCAAATTCATTAATATAGATCTAGGAGTCACTGCACAAATATCTAGCGACACTTCTCCCAATCTATCAGGCTATAATAACAGAAAAGGGTAACGAGACTACTATCCGGCCTTAAATGTCTGCATAACTATAAGCTGGATAGCCATTTAAAACCGAAGAGTACGGTGCTGTCTGAACACTCTATCCCCGAAAGCTATTGAGCTTACATCTAAACCAGCATTTAATACGCTATAACAGGCTCGTTAACCTTTACCCTGACAAAACTCTCTCTGCTAAATACGTGTCTCTTACTTCCGTCATACATTACATGACACGAAGTGCGTTTTCCGATTAAAAAATCAATAGGTTTTTGTGGGCGAACATGTCTCAAGAATTGTTTGCACCTTTTAGCATTATCACAAGGACGAGGAAAGATTCATTCTTATAAACCAGTCAACATACGTCAAGTACGTTTCGAGTGGTGGGATTCAATTTTCGTGCGTTCATTTTCAATTCTTGGTTTTTTCCCAAATCCTAGAGTATAAAAATGATATTTTACCTTTGCAAAGTTATTAAATTCTAGTGTTGCTACAGGGTTGTTACATTAATTTTAGAAAATAAATCTATTTTATAGTTGCACTTATTTATATCAATGCAGGAACATTTCGTTAAACATCTTTAAAATAGACAAAATTTGACTTGTGTGCTCGAGTTAAGTCTATTGTCAATTAATATTTTTAACATGGTTCTGAATTGGGATGCCAATTTGTTATCTCGCAACACATCGAAATGGTAGTTTTTAGTTGATTAACTAGGGTTAGGTGGGGTGCCCTATTTTTTGGTAAGCTATTTCATCCAATGTAAAATTGGTTGAAGCATAAGATATGAAAATAACTTATTTCCACGGTTTTGTGGGGTGTCTTATTGTTTGGTAAGCTAATTCATCCAATGTAAAATTTGTTGGAGCGTAAGATATGAAAATGACTTATTTTTAGAGGGATTCTAATTTTAATAATATACATCTGAATATTGACTAAAGTTTAGTCGGGGAAGTTACATTAATTTTAGACAATAAATCTATTTTATAGTTGCACTTATTTATATCAATGCAGGAACATTTCCATAAGGCAGGGACAATATAGAGATTCCTTGCAGCAAGCGATGTCATGTCTGAGGGCAATAGGTCATTGCAGAGTTTAGTGGGGAAGTGCCATAAGGTAGGGGCAATATAGAGATTCCTTGAAGCAAGCGATGTCATGTATGAGGGAAATAGGTCATTGCAGTTTATCATTTTTATTTATTTTATTTTTTTTAAACTTATACTACAACTTTTATGTTTTTTTTAATTACTTAGTTTTTTTTAGCATCATGTAGATTGTAAATCTTCATTTTTACTTATTTATTTAGTGCATTATTCATAAAATGAAACTTTCACAACAATTATTCATTTTCATGTATGTGGGTTGTGGGTTTTCTTTTTCACAAAATCATTTTGCATCCAAAATAGTCAAAATGTACCATATTTATGAAGGTTGTGGATCACCTTTTTATCGTTCGTGACCCCACATGACTCTTCTCCATATTATGTTTCTCCACATTACTCAAATCAACCAAAAAACTCCCATACTTAGCCATTTTTTGTTGTTACCCACCTCCTATACGCTATCCTATATCTTGCATCCCACATCCCACATCAATTAAACTCCTAATTCTTTTTCTATGCCATATTATATTGTCATAGTCGACAAATATTTCACATGATCAAAATTCACTCCTATATTGAATAGGGAATGGTTTTCAATAAGACTTAATTTTCCATTCATATTAAAGAAATGATTGTTGTTTATGAACCACCTTCCATGACACTTATCAACATAACGAGGCAAGATAATGATACATGTAATACAATAATATCCTTGATTGATTGGATTTAGATCATTTTCATGTTGACTGTCTGTAATAAGTATCAAAAGGAAAGATGGAAAGCATAATAAAATAAGCCTATTGTGAAGACACTAAACACACCTAGGTGACAGGGTCATGATTTTTAGGGGATCCTTGCTTGTCAGTAATATTTAGAAGTGAACCCAAAAGTAACGAGTAAGAGTAAGGTTGGGGATTATTATACATGTTGGGTCAATTCCCAAGGTCTTTGAATTTTTAGAGTTGAATTATTTGTGTGTCGAAAATTTTGATAGGTAAAAAGACATGTGTGACTTGAAGAAGCTAAAAAAACTCCCATTCCTCTAACTCCCATTCTATTCAAAAATATGCTCTCACTTTTGGAGGCCAACCAAGTCTTCAAGATTGCAAAATCGACATCTTTATTAAGAATCACACTAGAGGAAACAACCTTCCCAAAGGATTCCCAATGAAACCTAATTAAGACTTGTTTAAAAATAGTAAAATTGAATTATGCATGTTTGGTAATACATACAGAGAATTTGCAAAGCTTTCTACAAGAATTCTTGGCCAAGAGTCTGTTGATTTTGTTCACACGTACTTTATTTATGTGCTACATTATTGTATTAATGAGGGAGTTGTTTTCAACTAGGTTTATAAAATTTGAGTAGAAATCTCATATTAACGTGGAAATTTCACTAAAGCAAGGAATTTCTTCATGGCTTCATACATTATCTATGTTATTGTTTGTTGAAATCTCTTTAAAATCGCACCTAGGTGGTGACACTCAACCTTTGATGTGTATCTAGTAAAATATTGGTATCGATCACTTTGAAACACAAAACCCAGTTTCATTTCTATCAAGTGTAGACCTTTTCCCTGCAAAATTTAAGAAATTGCAAGTAGATTATTCATCTAATAGATGATACTTTAATGGTCTAGGTTTTTTAGAAGGAAAGGGATTTTTTCGAGTACATAAATAGTATTCATTTATTCCATTGTTTGGATATGAGGGGAACTTGTTAGTGCTTCCTATTTATGTTTGTGATAGAATTCTCCTGGAAAAAGCATGCCAAAAATACACACATTGGGCAAATATTTTAACAAAACAATGAGGAAATAGTTCATACAATTATTATTGAATTCGATAGATTTACTCTAAACATATTTCTCATATTGATGAATACATTGCTTTTTTGGTGATATTTAAATAGAAGTAACTGGAAGCAATTGAGGATTTTGATGGTGAAGTTATTTTCTTATATCATCTTACTTGTGTTGGATACAACACACTCTTTCAAGCAAAACATGTTGAATTAGGAGGAGACAATAAAGTCTTTCCTAATACGTGATAGAGTTTTCATGCAAATATAAGTGCCTTGATAGTACTATAAAATGATATAAAAAAACATGGGAACTATGTCACAAATGTTGATTCTACATCACAACTGTAATTTATCCAAATTAAATTATTATATTGTTCGTCGATCACCATTCTTATAGGCAGGAAAGATTCTTAGAAATCAAGTTAGAAGAGTAATTTTAGTGGCAAGAACCAACTTGGAGAATTATGATCTAAAATCTTTTGAGACTAGGTCGTAAATGATGTTTTATGGGGGTAAAAGTTATAAACCTTGGAAATGCACTGTTTGGAAATATCATATACATAGATACATTTATAATGGTAAAAATGATAGTTAAATTGGAGTTCAGATGCAAAATTTATGGTTCCTAGAAGATAACATATCATAATTGACCACCATAATTCAAAGGATGTCACAACAATTCCCATTACCCATGAAAAATGGGCTATCCACATGTAAATGATGGAAAAAAAATTAAAAAGGTCAAATTATAACTCATATTGAGGTTTGAATGAGTCAAATTTAACCCCTAGTTGACTATTAGTTTGTATTATAACTAGGGCACTAGGAAGAAAAGGAGTTCCATTATATTTTCTTGCATTGTGTTCCATAGTAGAGTAGAGAAGCTAAGTGTGGAGAGAGAGAGAGAGAGAGAGAGAAATAAGAGTTTTTTTGTTACATAGAAACCCATGTGCCACAGGTCTCATGAAACCCTATATAAAGTACATTTTCCTTTGTATCTGCATCATTTCAATTCTAGAAAAATGATACTAGAGTAGCCTCACCTTTCAGCTTGGTTTTCACGCAAAATAATTTCCTAGAGAATATCTTAGTGTTTATTATAGTTTGTGGGTGTTTGTATTTCACTATTGTATATTTTCCACATTTATCTTTTGCATGTGTGAATGGCAAAAATAAATAATAACAGATATAGAATCTAAATGAAATAATCCTTCATAATAGAGATATTACTTTATTTTAATAGATTGTTGTGTCAAATCATTAAATGGATTCATATCTATGTTAGCCTATAGAACAATGATTCCAAAAATATTCTTCTACATCTCATGCTAGAAGTAAATATTCAAGGAAAGATTCAAGGAAATACACTAAAAGTGGTGATGGAAATCCCCAAAAATCAAATTGGAAAATACATATTCTATTGTAGTAAGTTCAAATCAAAAGAGAAATAATAATTAAAATAATACTAAAGGAATTCCTAAGTAACTATATGTCTAGGTGATCAAAATTGATGACCACGATGATATTATTGAATCACTGAACTAGGTTGAAAAATAATTATGTGGAATCTAATCTATATTTAAGGAATCACCCCAAAGAGACCCTATTTATTTTAGTGATGAGTCAGTTACATTTTATCATAAAACATATGAAAAATAGTCTAAAAAAACATATGAAAAATAGTCTTAAAAATTAACTTGAATAAGTAAATTTGAAAAACAAGTAGGTGGTTGACTAGATAAACTTAGAAATCGACAACAAAAGAATAAAACCATCCAAATTGTTTGAATCCAATAAGGCAGCTAGAGATGCATTTACCTATCCAAATTTTGTAAAGGTAATACAAAGCATACTACTAAAAAAATATAATAAAGAGCTAGTAATGGCTTTGTTACCAAAAAAAGTTGTACATCGAACCATGTTTACCATTAAATCAAGCTATATATCTAATGATACACTGGAAAGTAGTTTAAGGATTAGGGAAGATTCAATTTTATTAATAGGAATATGAAAATACATAGTTTATAATATAAATAAAAGTATTTATATAATTGTTGAAGTGTGTGAAGTAGGAACTTGTCCATGAGAAATAATTCCTTCTTTGAATATTTGTGAAAGGATGTGGAGAATGATGAGATATTTTATAAAGAAGATTTAACTATTTTTATTATGAAAGTGTTAGATATGAATGAATCCCAAAGGAAATGAAAAAAATTACTATTTAAAAATAGAATGAAGTAATTAAATGCTTGCAAGATGGAAGGAATTAACCCACTATTAAAGTCGAGATGTGAGAACATCACAATGAGAAGAAGTGACTTTTTCTTTAAGTTGATCGATATGAATAAGGAGTTGGTGGGTGCCAATTTAATTATGGATACAAGGTTATTAAGTTGATAGAAAATGGAAAGGTGTGTTGATGTAAAAAGGTCACATGGAAATGATTTATCTCCTTAAATACATTTTAGTTTATTGGATATTATAAACTCCTATTCAATCATTTCTATATTTTGAAAATGTGGCATAGAGAACTCGAGGAGTCATACATGGTATAATCATTATATTTGTATTCTATGTATAAGATTGCAAATACGTAACTCCCCTTATGTTTTCAAGTGAAATTATATTTAAATTTCTTTGCAAATGTATTTGATTTAATTTCATGTATACAATATATCTCTTTACTTTTACATGTTGTAAAGACATATTTCTATCAAGTCGGTCTTAGTCCTTTCTAAGGAATTTATTGTTTCTCTTTTATTTTCCGTTTTTTATTAAATAAGTGTGCTACTTCTATAAAAAAGTGGGGAACTATTCTTCAAATGTTAACTTTCAGGTTTAACTCATCCTAATGATAGAAAATTATTCTAAATCGTATTGGGATCTCAACAAAAAGTTGGTTTTGTAGACAATAATTTTTTTATTACTTGTCAAAATCTAGTTCAACCCCAACTTTCTTTCCTCTAGGAAAAATCATAATTTTCATGAATAAATTGAAGAAAATTAAATGCTATATGGTTCATAGGTATCAAAATCAAGATACACTATTGTGACGATGTCATTTAATACAATACAAATATATATACGTGTACAGAAAAAATTGTTATAATTCTTAAGGTCATCAAAAAATCTGCTAGAGTTTTGTGGACCGATAATTGCTACTGTCCCTGATGAGCCAAAAAACTTCAAGCATTAGAATTCATTTATGTCTGTGAACAATCGTGTGTTGATCATCGATGAAGGGTTTATGATAATATTGGTAATGCTTAGAGCCATTCACCTATGATATCTACCAAGTTCCAAACGTCTATTGTGCACCTTCTTTGGATAGCTAATCTTCCATATGGTTCTGCTCCTTGTAGTAGCACATAAGATTTGGAGGATCAATTGGAGTTGGTTGATGTTGCTACATGTTCCATCCAAGAAGATCAAGAAATCATCAATGAACAGAAGGTGTGAGAGGATTGTATTTTTTCCAATGCGAATGCCTTTGAGAGTGCCATGAGAGATTCATTTGTGGATCAATCTGCTCATTCCTTCAACAATCAACAAGAATAGTAGGGGAGACAATGGATAGCCATGTTTGAGTCCTCTTTCAACATGGAATTCAGGTGATACAACACCATTGATTAATACTACAAAATAGGCAGATGTGATACAACACATGATCCACTTGATAAAGGAGTTGTGAAATCCCATGTGAGTGAGAATCAATTTGATATAGAGCTAGATGACTCTGTCGAATGCTTTCGAGAGATTGATTTTGATGCTCATGCCCTTTAATATCATGGGTATGAAGTTGTGAAGCCCTTCTTGTACAATGGAATTGGATTCATGGATTTGTCGATCTTCAAGGAAAGAAAATTTCTCTAGGAATATATGGCGGGAGAAAATAGGATGGAGCCAATCAGCCATTATTTTGGCAATGATCTTATAGATGACGTTGTGAAGGGAGATTGACCGTTAGTCATAGAAAGAGGATGGGGAATCAGATTTTGGTATCAGGGCTATGAAGTTAGCATTGAAATCATGGTACATCTAGCCCGAAGTGTAGTATTCGTTAACAACACTTGGAAGATCATGTCCAATAAGTTCATAAAAATTGAGAAAGAATTCAATAGTCCATCCATTAGGTCCCAGATTCCAATTCCGCAGATGTTACAGGAAGTTGAAGATATTCATTGTCTTCTTCCTTGGAAAAACCTGGGAAGGCCTGCATTGTTTGCATGATTTCCCCCAAAGAGACATGGCAAGGAGCAGAAAACAGGGACTTGAAATGTTGTACACCTAGTCTAGCTAGGTCCTTAAAATTTGAAGTATAATTACCAACATCAACTTTGAGAGACCAGATGGTATTGTAAGCATTCCTGACCTTTTTGCATTGGTGAATTGTTTTTGTGTTATCATCCCTAGCTTGTAACCAAATAGCTCTGCTCTTTAATCTCCATGTTTCTTCCCTAGCCTCTAATAGTCGTATCTTCTCTTTTTGAAGTTGGATCTGATGGAGTTTAGATACATGTATATGATATCCCTAGCCCCTCAGGTTATTCCAACTTTTCAAGTTCATATTCAATCAACTTTATGGCTTCCTCGTCTCTCTGTCATTTCCCTTTAAGCCATGCAAGGGTTATATTTTTTATTTTTCACAGGTGCTCATTGAATTTTGAGGTCGTCGATATTTGTTATGTAATATCACACTTCCTCCTTGAAATTCCTTCTCCGTGAGCCATGTTGAATTGAATTTAAATGGGGCTCTCGGCTTATCGAATTGTCCAGCCAACTAGAGGTTTTTGGGATGGTGGTTTGATTGTCCTCCCGAGCTGACCAATTGATCGAATCATGAGATGTGTTCTAGGAGGGATTCATTGATCACAAAACAATTTATTCTTCAAGCAATGACTTCCTCTCTAACGCATCAGTTTCTCCAAGCTGGAAGGAGGTTTTCCATGTCAATGTGATGAGATTATGTGATTCAATAAGCTGCAGAAAAAATGTGATAGGGAGTCCTCCTGTGCATGATGGCCCCAACATTCCTCCCTGCCCATGGAGAAATTCAAATAACCTCTAATGATGAGGTTGTCTGAGGTCATGAAGTTTTGATTCATTATTGTATTCCAAAAGATAGAATGATTTTGACATGGCCCATATATGTTAATAATTATAAGTGAAACCCCGAGTTCCTTAAAGAAAAGTCAGTTGCACGGTACTTGGGATGGCCCCATATATTGGATAATTTCACAGTTTTAGTGTTGAATTCGAGAGTGATACCACTGGACTAGCCCTGCGCACTAATGGCATGAAAGATCCAACCCTTAAATAATGCATACAATAGGTGTTCTACCTTTAGGAAGGATCCCAATGTGTCTTGTAGAAAAATGATGTCAAGGCAGTCTGATAAAATCAGTTTTTTTAGGGCTAGCATTTTAAACGGGCTAGCTAACCCTCAGCAATTGAAATATAAGCACTTCATGGGGGAACCGTAGATGGGGCATGGGATGCTCTAAGGACCCATTCAAGAGATAGTTAATGGCGAGTGGAAATGACCAAACTAGCTTGGCTCATATCATTTGAGATATGAGACTTTCATCCATAGGTGATTTTGAGCACTTTTGATGGGGATAGAGGGTCCAGTCCAATGTCGTGGATGGAGAGGGAAAATGGCCTGGTGGATGAACGAGTTGGTGATGGGATAAAGTAATAATGTCCCATACTAGAAGTGGAAGCGGAATTACCCCATGATAGAAGGATAGGGGAGGGAATCAGGGAACACACAGGGAGGGATATCACCAGACAGGTTAAATTCATCATGTGTATTGCCAATCAGAGAATGCCCAAATATGAGATAGGGGATACAATTAGAACAATGGAATTTGAAATAAAGCATGACAAATGAGGATGGGGAAGGAATGGAATACCTTAAGGAGCTGAAGAAGCTTCTTGATGAGGCCTCGATGCCACCCCCAATATTTTCCTTCCATCCATGGTAGAGTGAATGCCCTTCCTGATTGTCAAACCTACATGTGTAGCAGGTTTTGGGCCACTAATATGTCATTATTATTATCATTTTTTAACACCTATTCATCCATTTATACTCTTGTTTATCATGTCATTTATCATGATTTATCGTATAATCCCATTTTATAATTATTTATGCTCTTATGGATAAATATTATTTCTTCTCCTTTCTTTTTAATAAATTGATTATTATGCATTTTTTTACCAATTATGGTTTATTAATAAATTATTTGTAACATCACTCACCATTTTAGCCTCCAAGATATTTTCCATATTGCAGATTTGATCTCTAGCTCATCATTAAATGTGCCAACTCAGTAATTCGCTGGAATAAGAAGTGACAATTTTGCATTGGATGTTTTGGGCAAATGGGGAAGAATTTGGAAAATCTGAAACATGGGTTTTGTCTAGAATGGACCAAATTAGTTTTTTGATGAGCCATTTTCCCAAATTTGGTATGTATTAAGAGAAATGGAAGGTTCTTTTAAGACGTTTTTCTGAGATTTGTTGTTGTGCCAGTTTTCCAAATTATTTTAGTTGCAGTACCAAATTTGACCTGTTCTTGTTGAATGTTGATGGAAAGATATTTAAGATATGATCTTGTTAATCAATTTGTTGTGAACGATCCAATTTTGTAATGAGAATCATTTTGTAATCGTCTTTGTTGTAACTTCTCTCTTCTCTCTGTGTATTTAAATGAAAACAGAGATCAAAGATAGGAGGAGGGGAATTATGGAGAATTAGATGGATTATTAGATTAGAGATAGATAGGATAGGATAGTAGGAATGGGAGAATTACTATTGAAATTGTAAGTTTGATCATTGACTCTCACTGTTGAAGCAGAGCACAAACTTGTTGTAACGATTATGTAATGATTAATATATAAAAATGATTCTTGTTTCTTCACATCTCCTGAAGTAATCTAGCGGTATTCATTGGTAGCTAAGGCTTGGCTCTTGGTGGATCTACTTGCTGCTTCTATACCATACAATGTGGTTTTCCTAATTTCTCATTTCTGCAAGTGTGGTTTGTTTAAGTGATTACCTTCTGCAATTGAATTGTGTTGCCGTTCATTTCCATCATAACAAGATCATTGCTTTCTTCAAGAATATGGTTGTGTTGTTCATTCTAATTACAAAGCTTCACTGTTCATTTCAAGAACTTAGTTTTGTTGTTCATTGCAGTCACATAAGCTTTGATGTTCATTTCTATTATATAACTTTGGTGCTCATTTACTTTCGGCAATCATCTAGTTTTTCCTTTTAACATTCTTAGAGTCAACAAAATTATCTTATTTACATAATCTACAGTGGTATTGTTGACTTACTTCATTGTCATTTCCAATTTGATTATTTAGTGTGTTGTGTGTGAGATCAAAAAAGAACATTGACTATTACTGTCAAAGCTCTCAGATTGAGGATTTTATTTATGCTTGATTTAGTTTACATTAGTTAAACAAGCAATGACTTGCTATTGTATCCTTGATTGATAATTGTTGGTACTTTGTCGAATAAATGATTTAGTTTCAGAGCATTGAGTTTCCTTTAATTGCAGGTGAGTTTTATTCAAAGCATCCATTTACTCTTGTACTTGAGAGGTTTATACTGCAATTTAAGAAACATTACTCTCTGGGATTATAACGTGCACATATTGTGTACACTCTTGAAATAAGAGGACTTGCCTGGGTTGAAAATTAATGTGGGATAAATAGGAGTTATAAAAGGCACCTTTTATGCAGCCAATATCAGGGGTATGATGAGCCAGTATGCAAGGTTCTGATGCAGGGGCTGATGAAGGAGGTGGATAAATTGCTTCTTGCTACGTCTGCAGGAGTGAAAAATATTTGCATACATGTCCAACATGATCACACCGATGACATAAAAATGGACCTCCCTCATAATCTAGAATTTTTTTCTCACAAAACCCCTGTAGTGTAGAATCAAGTTCTCCGCTAGACCCTCCCTCGTGTCCATGAAGACTAAAATGCACGCATAGGTCATCCAACTAGATTCTAGGTAAGTTTTGTCATGTTCCAAATATTTATTGAGATCATCCCTAATCAACCGAAATACATCGTTGGTCCACAATTGTAGTGGCAATCCTAGTAGACAGACCCAGATAGGGCCAACAACCAATTGTTCATGTTTCGGGTCGAACAATGGAGGGAAACACTTTAATAATGCATGGGCCATTTCAATGTTCCAGACGAATGTAAGGACCCAGCTGGGATATAAGGAGCTAACTGGCATGTTCGTCCCATGTGAAACAGAGTGCGAGCCATCCCTTCTACATAGTGCTTACAGAGGGAAGGGCATCAAGTGCGTGTCTCGAGATTTTTTGTGCCAATTTGCAGAGCCGAGTGACAAATTAGTTTTGACCTCAGACCCTACGAACCAAAACCCTACCTTCCATATCCATGATATCATCCAATTTGATGCTCTTGCCAACAACCAACACCCGATTTTTATCCTTTACATTGGGGCATTTGGTCTTCTTGGGTCATATTTTATGGTTGCCATATTGATCTAAGAGAGTGACCTCCCCATGCGGAGAGGACTTTTCTGTAGAAATTTTGAATAATATGACACATATTCACAGAGATTATCCTGATCATGTACTATTGCAGAAAACATACACAATACATAAGCTCCTCTACGGTGATCATCAATATAGCAGCATCAATAACAATAAAACATCAAGAGCATTCACACATTAACACAGTATGTATCCCGGGGAAAGCATCTCGCTAAAAACCCCAACTATCCGTATATTAATGATTGAGTCATGTAACATTACACAGCATAATACTTCTCACAAGTATCTCCACCTCTGTTACACACAATACAGCTCAGATCTGATCTTCAAATCTCTTCCACTGCTTGCCTGCCTCCCCTGCGCAATCCTGCATGAGAATACTGATGAATGGCTGATCCAAATTCGTATTTCCCTTGGATATACCACGCAATCCTCATTGGCATACTCAATCCCTTGATTGTGAAAATCATCATGCACAGCTATAGTCACAACTGATAGCAATCTGATCCTCTAACACCTGTCCCTGCTGAACTAACATGCACTGACATGCAACTGAGTTAACTGATGTATTCATTAGTTGTATTATGAGTTAATAACTTGTGAATTAATTAATAACTAATTCACCCAACTCATCTCTAGTCTATTTTCCATTTAGACTAAATACAACCAGTTTAACAAAGCTAAACTGAACACAACTCCATCAACTGCACCTCCAGTCCACTAAACTCAACTCACTTGAGTTCTTACTGAAGTCATGCATGCATGCAAATATTAGTCATCCCATAGGTAACCACGTATTTCCTTCTGGGATCTGCATGTACCACATCCATAGCTCATCCTGAAGTGCTCTAAGAGAATAAGACAAAGTTTATAGTCTAAATATTATTATGAGCTAATAATATTTGACTGTTCTATATTTAGACTAAGCAGTCACTCCATTGTGATCTAAAAATAGAAGTGCATCTATTTTTCCCAACATGATCAATCATCCATAAAAAACAACCTGCAATCCATAGACATGATCCATATGTCTAAAAATAGACATAGTCTAAAAATAGACTTGCGCCAAAAATAGCCTGCGGGCCCACTTAGTGAAGGCGACTGTTTTCACTAAGCTCCATCATCTTGTTGCAATCTCAA
>APFE030913669.1:0-40303 GCA_000404065.3 Pinus taeda
TCATTCTCTCCTTGGTATTACCGACACTTGATCCGTGGCTTGACACCCGATTGGTCCATGAATTCTATTTAAAGCGCATGGAGGGTCATTTGTAGGTTAACCGTGCATGACAAAAGCTTATGTAAATTTTCATTCTTTTATTAATAAATTGCCTGTAGTAGCCATGTTAGCGCAGGTCGTGGACTATTTCCCTCTCTGAGGGTTTTAACCACGTCAAAATACTGGTGTATTGATCTGTGATCTGTTTGTGAGCGGTGTCTTTTTGGTGTTCTGTCTGAGGAACTTACCGTGTAAATTCCTACACTTCCATCATCATTATCTGCTTGGCCGATCATGTGCTTTCACTTGGTTGTTTTACCCTTTTTGAGGAACAGTTGCAATGAGTGATCTTATTAGCCAACCTCTTCACTTAAATCAACATGTTTTGAGAAGTTCCAACATCAGTAGAACCATTTGTTATCCTAGACACCACTCGTTCCTCTAACTGGAGTCCTCTTTAAGCTCTTTTCAGACTCTCGAAACATGAAAAGATTATTGGGCACTTGTTATTTTCACCTCGTAAATGGATTGGAAATGACATCTACTCAGTATAAGTTTAACTCTTTTCAGGACTGAGATAGTTTACTTATGAAAAAGGAATATGTTGATTGAACATGGTCAATAGGTTCTCTCTTGTATTATTTTATTCCTGTTTAGAATGGAGAGACAAATTTACAAAAAATAACTTGTGGAGTTTTCCTTTTGTCCCTTTTCAAACTCTCTAAACATGAAAACGACCAAGTTCTCATTGTCGTTAAACTCGTTAAAGCATCAAACAATGACAAACTTGTCCATCATGACAAGACCGAGTTTCACCTTTGCTAGACTTGTTAAAACATCACATAGTGATGGATTCACTTGAACGGTGAAATTATACTACAAGCATATGTTATCCTCCTCAAGCTTGTTTAAAAAAGTAAAGAGGTATTGGTCAGCAATGACTGGGGAAAATGCGAAAAGGGATAAATCATTTTATGGTAGCAAGTCGCTCTTGAACATGACACTTTCACCTCATCTCTGTGACTATTTGGGTTGGGTTATTTGCTTGATGGTTATCATAGCTATGTTCTATCACACCATCCATCACTTTGGTTTTGGGTCAATGTTTCCAATTCATTAAGTGTCATCGACATGTTGAAGAGAACTCACTCAGTAAACTTCATCCTTTGCAATACTCATAAACCTTCATTTTCATGACCACCATTCCTAAACATTCTGTCATCAGTCACATTCAGTCTTTGAAATCATTACACTCGTTTCGTGTCATTGATGGGGGATACATCAAGGCCATCCTGTGATGAGTCACTTCTTGTTGACATCAACACATTATCTAGGAAGTTGACTTAGAAACACCCTTCCAGTACCTTGAGGCTTGCATACATCAATGGAAAGCTTCTTGCTTTAGGTGACAGGTTGACATCACAAGCCTTTGACCAAAAGACTTTGTATGGTGTTCGACATCAAAACATCTATTAACACAATTTAGAATTTATTGTAGTACCTTGAGAATCGTTATCATTATCAATGATTTCTTTCACGTCTTTTAATGGCTTACATCATTGGCTAGTAATCAGATGGTGTCTTCCCATGTTTGACTTCAGATCACGTTTTCACATGGTCAAACTTGTACTTGAGCAAACGATTTGACGAGATAGAAGACCCTAGATCTAGTTTCACCCATCCAGTCTATGATTTCAGGAGAGTAGTAAATCATCTCTATGATAGCTTTACACAGATGGTCATCCTATCATGGTCTATATCTGTAGACGACTATCTGATTTATGTAAATATAATGAAAAGTTTATATGCTGAGTATGGATATGTCTTCCCTTAGAAATTCGTGAAAAATTCAAAGATATCATGATATTATGTATTGTAATTGATGCAGGTCACTGTCTGCTTCACATCCACCTCATCACATCATAAAGCATATCACTCAACATTATCATTTTCGACTCTGTGCTTTAGGGGGAAGCTGTTACAGGTCTATTTGGGCACATCACTCTCGACGATCAAATCAGTACAATTAGGGCTCATCAAACCCTACTTGAGTTTCTACATGCCCTAGACAAGTCATCAAATTGGATGATTTCATCCATGAAAGCTTCCTAGCTTGAAACCTTACTAAAATGCCTCCTTGGGACACCAGTGCAGCCTTGGTCAAGGGAAAATATGATGCAGAGCAGGTAGGCCCATTAAAACCTGCATTATAGTGCACTTAGGCACACTTATACCTATGTTGGGTGGGAATGAGGGAAATTCGCGTAGGATTATGGGAATATTCCTTGATTCTAGAGCATTGTAGAAGGATGCCCAACTCTTATCTCATCCTATGAGCTCATTTTTTGATAGGATATGGATCATTCAACCCTATTTCCTCTCATACTTTTCTCCACGGAAACTAACTCCAATTATGGGAAACCATTCAATACCCTAGTTATGAAGAAACCACTTGCATTTCCCTATAAATTGACCACTCATAATAGTGATCAGGGGGCTGGAATTCAGATATTGTAATGATATATTGTTGGTTTGAGACTTGAGATCATTTTCAAGTAATGTTATGTTTCTAGATTGACGTGCTATTGGTGTGATGAGGGTTTGGAATAAGCTAGATGAGTGACATGGGATCGAACCGCATTGGGTGTAGCTTCTCTTTCTATCAATCAATAAAGTTGTTTGTTCCTTTTCCCATATTCTTGTCTATATCTATGGTGAATATATGTTCAAATGTTGTCAATTACATTTGTTTATAGTATATAGATAATATGATTTGATCATTGTCGTCTTCTGTTTATGTTGGAAGGTACCAGTTGAGCTAATTTAGTTTGAGCAGGAACAATGATAGCAATTCAAAGGAGATCAAGAGAAGCTAAAGATCACAAGTAGCTTCATTCATCTTATCTGTCTATTGTAGGAAAAGGTTACACCTCTTTACTTTTGTTGTTCTAAGTGTAACTACCCACTTAGGGAAGATCTACTTATCCGTAGGTATAAATTATGTATAACAATTAGAGGAAGTATATATATGGGTCATTTTTTAGTAATGAAAGAAAGCATGCAGTGGCCAAAACCTATAATAAAAGATTGAAGGAAGATTGAAAAACATAGACTAAGGAAAAGTGTGAAGTATAAAGTAAATGAAAATAAAAAAAGAGTTGGAATAAATGATCCATAAAGAAAATTTGATGGTCAATCCCAATCCTTCCATGTTACATATCCTCTTTCTTATGTACATGGCCTAGAATAATAATATATTTTATTTAATAGAATTATAGGGATGACATGGATGCAAAAGTGTTCAAGTTCTTTTATGCATGTTTCATACTTTTCATTCTTACTCACTCACTGTATTGTTGTGATATGTTTAATTCCATCAACAATGCTTGTAAATCATTCAAGATTTCCAACTATAACAAATCTAATTCCATGGCACTTAACAAGTAAAAACTAAACTCCAGAAAGCTCTAGGAAAACTTATAGATGATTAAGTTAAATAGGAGATATCCATTGTATCTAACTTTTATAAAACAAATCAAGGTTGGTTGTTGAGAATTTTATCTATGTGGCTACTAGTGGTGTAATCTTCCTTGAAACCCATGACTACTCAAATTGTTATATGATCAATGTTAGTAATGTACAATCCTCAAGGAAAACCATTCAAGAAATAATTCCATTGTAATTCATGTGAATACTAATAATGTTTCTAATTGTAATGAAGCATGAAAAACAACTGATAATGTATATCCTAAAATATTTTAGTTTCAGTGTTTTCTTAAGACATTAAACCTATTGATGGATAATATTATTAAGTTTCAAGACACTAATTTTAAATGGATTGGTTCATTGAAAAATAAAGGGAATAGGATGGAAAAAATATTACCAATTGTAGTGTTTCCCACACCATTTCCATTATCAATGTAAGTTTGAGCTACTTAAAATTGGAAAGGATAACATTGTTATATATTATCTCATCTTAATGGACCTTTTGAACATAAAACAAAAATAGATAGTACGGTGGTGAATGATTGATGATTGGGTTGAAAATTGAGGTATGGATCCACATTCGATAGAGAAGAATTTGAAAAGGTGGAGGAACTAGTATTGATGGTTAGTTTTCTTCAAAGTTTAGATATTTTTCATAGTTAATGAAGACCATTTATAATATGATTCAATTTATAAATTCAATTGCACTATATATTGGGGAAGTATATGAGAAGGATGCCAACATACTATTCCAAAACAAAGATTTTGTTTAGATGAGCAATCAAACATTGTATGATCATACCTATAAATATCTGGTTAAAAGGTAGAATAATACAAAATTTGCCTCCATTTATTATCATATGTCCTTATGCAAAAATAACTTTGTACATCTTGGTTGGCTTGACCAATTCTTATGGGTGGGCTTATGAGAAAACCTCACTATATCCAAATGATTATAATGCTTATATTATGGAATTAGATAGTTTGATCCATGATGAGGTCAATCCTGATCAAGTTTGAAGAGAATTGAGCTTCTAAATTAGGGGCCCTTGAATTTTTTATAATGTTCACCTAATAAAATAACAAAATAAGATAAATCCTATAGAATGGTGGAAATTACAAGAAATTATATCACACATCTACATAAATAAATGTTGATGTTTATTTCATGCACTGTGAAGACGTCTTTTACAAATAGGTGTTGTATCACATACGACTTAATCCACAAGGTGAAGAGAAACATATTGAATGTTCAATGGATCAAAGGTTGGTTTAAGCTAACTATGAGTTGAGGTTATCATCTCATTATTATGAAGCAGAAAAAGAATGATATAATATATACAACTTGGAACAACAATCTATATGATGCCAATTTGGAGGAAGGATCCATAGATTTAGATATATTTGTGGTTGAAATTTTTGTTTAAATAATTCATGCCATTGATCATGTAATGAGGATGAAAACTCTATTAACTACCAACAATGACACTAGCATGATTCTAGATGCCATATATTTAACTTCACGACCTCCATGATTGCCTGGAAACCATCTAGGTAATGGTGATGTTCATTCTATTTTTCTATAAGAAGATTCACCTAGGCCTATTGTTAGAGCACAAGAAAATAAATTACATTTTCATGCCAAGAGGAAATACTAGTATATTTAAGCATTGTTTGTGTTGACCCTTTATCGTGAAATTACTTGTAAACTCAATATGATATTCTAAGGCATCATTTGGATTTTTGATTTCATATTATAACTCTTTTATCATGATTTTGAGATCATTTTAGAGATAAGGATCAAATGGAAACACCATCAAAGCATAAAACCTAGAAGACATAGAAATAATAGGAAAAATAAGAAAGAAAATTCCTTATTGTTATAGGTAATTTTGTCACATCCACTCGAAAGACCTCAAAATAATATCAATCAGCATCCATGAACACTTTGTCATTATCCCTTTGTAAATCCCTAAGGATCACCTCTCCAAAAAATCTTGAGTTCTTGTTCAATCACCTCAAAAGTAGTGTTTTTAGCCCTAGTGCACCCTACATTATTGTCCATCTAAAATGGTTGCAAGTTACATAAGTGAGCACTTACACTGACCAATGTAGGTTTCTTGACTTTCCAGGTGTGGTGGTTCTTGAATTTCAGGAATATTAAAAAATAGTTTTGAATCTTCTCCTTCCAGAAGCTTATAAGGTGGTTTTAACCATTTACCATGGATATATATCTCAAACTCCTACACTAGAGGCCTTATCTCTTATCATTAGAGATTTTCCTCCTTCATATGTGGATCTCAAGCCTAGATTGGTAAATCCTAAACTACCACTTTTACTTTATAAATTTACTATCTCCCATAGAGTTTGGGTTGGATTTTAGATATTACTAGTGCCTTCATGTTGCTTCTTCAAGCTTAAGGAATCGTCATCCATTTATGCATTAGGTTTGAGTGTGAAGCTTTGCTTTGTAGAAAGGAAGGAAAAAACAATTCAGGAGACATCTACAAAGTAATCATCTATAAATGGTTGTAACTCTCTCCTTAGTGAATTATGTTTCTATTTTTATATTAATGTGGTCGGTTAGACCATTTAGTTGTAATCGTACCATTTTTATCCTATGTATATGTTAAGGATACCTAGGTTTAGAATCATCTCATATTTTGGTGTGCATTGATTCATTGTATGAGGAGGTTTCCAACTCGAAGTGGGTTTTTATTAACAAAAAATAACTAATATCATGATGTGGATAGAAGAGATCTGCTACCATAGGTTGATATTCATCCATAGAATAATCATACATCA
The DNA here is from genome assembly GCA_000404065.3 of Pinus taeda. Taxonomy (NCBI): domain Eukaryota; kingdom Viridiplantae; phylum Streptophyta; class Pinopsida; order Pinales; family Pinaceae; genus Pinus; species Pinus taeda. The sequence goes on from APFE030913669.1 coordinate 6,331, forward strand.
AAATAAAACAATGGGATATATCATATGGACCTATCAATAGAAGCACGTGAAAAGAATAGTTTTTCTAAATGGATCATAATGAAAATATGATAAAATATGATCCCATGTAATCAATATAAAAAATATGAAAATAAAAGTTGATGAAGTGGTATCTTGAATAATAAGAGAAATGAATTTCTCCATTGGCAATTTGTTTTATGAAGGGAGGCAGTATGGTTAAAAATATGTCTATTAGAGGCTGCTACTCTTGCAAGTTCTTCAAACATCAGAAGGAAAATCATGGAAGACTTCTAGAAACATCCCTCTTTACTAGGTGCTTAGTACATATAGGAGACAAAGGGTACAATTATAATTAAAGGGTCCAACTGACCACACTAATATACAAATAAAAATATAACTGTGTTAGGTCCTTATAATACTAGTGTAGCCCCCATATTGTTATTATTGTGTCCCATGTAGCCTTGATATTGTTTTCGTTGTGCCCCAAAGAAGCCCATTATTGTTATCTTTGTGCCTTTACATTATTATTGTTATGTAGGCCCTAATTATATTGTGACCCTTTAAACTCCTATATATACAAAGGAGGCCTTATCATTGGTATCCTCCAAGAATTGCTCATTTATGTGATGTAAAAGAAGGTTGCACCATAGAAGAGGCATATTTTAATGTTTTTGAACCATGTTTTCTTTTGTTCGCTTATCTCATTACATAATACTTGGTATCAGAGCTTTGGAACTAAGGGTTTCGCTACTTCAAATATGTCATATTGGAATTTTGGCTATAAATTTCTCTCTGAATCTTTAGAAGCTAAAATTTAAACCACATGGAGTATATATTTTGTTTGAAGTTGTGTAAATGTTTAAGATCTTGCTTTACTATATTTTTGAAGATATGGTCCAAATAAGTTAGGATTTTAGCATGTTCCTAGATTCAGTCTAAAATAGGTGTTCCATGAAAAAGTGTCATAACTTCCTCTTCATTCATTGGATTTGAAGCTAGTAGGAAATAAATGAAAGTGCACAAAAATTATTTTCTTATTTATCAATTTTAGGGCTGAAGGTTGAAACAGTAACATGTGGCATCCCATACAAGTTCAACCAATAGAACCTGTTCATAATTAGGTCATTGTGGGAGATTTGGCATAACTTTACCTTGAAGAATCCAATCTCGGCCTCACTTATGGAATTCAAAATAAGAATTAGAGGGCTACCGTAAGATGAAATTTTAGACCTTGGCAAGTTGAAATTACAGAGATAAAACAATCGCAACATCAAGCTTCAAAAAGAAAGAAAAAAGGTTGTATTTTTCTTAAAATTTGAATAACTTTTGTTTGAAAAATCTTTCTGAAGTAATTCAAAGGGCATAGTAAAGCATAGATATCATTATCTAGTTCTAGTATGTCTTGTAATAATAAAATGGATATTCCCAGTAACCAAGTAGAAATCACTACTATGGAACATGAAGAGGAGGGAGAAATGCAACATGATATATCAAAATTATTAGACCAAGTGCAACAAATTTTGCTCGAACAAAGAGTAGACAAAAATGAATTGGAAGCGATGATGAATGTTAATATGGATGGTTTAGAATAAAAAATAAAAAATGAATATGGAAGCTTTGAAGGATATTTTATAAGAAAAAATGGAGGTTTTGAAGGATGGTTTAAAAGAAGAAATGGAAGTTTTGAAGGAAGGTTTAACAAATTTGAAACAAGAAATATATCATAATGGCAATGAGGTATTCCATGAAACTCATCATGAGAACAAAAAGAATGTGAATCATGATTTCAAAGACTCTAAATTTGGGTTGAAGACCAGCCACATTCCAAATATTGATATGAGGATGTTTGATGGCATGAATTTGGTGACTTGGATACTACAGACAGAGCAATTGTTTGATCTACATTATGTGCAACACACACAGAAGGTATGCATTGCATATTTATATTTAGAACCCAATGATTTTGTGTGGTATCAATGGATTTTCTCTCATAAATATCTTCTAAATTGGTGAATTTTTGTAGAGGAATTGATAAAAACATCATGAGAATACAAATAGGAACACATTCCTTAGCCAATTGATAAAAATTAAACAAAAGGGTTCAATCGTGGAACATGCTAAGGACTTCCAAATATTTCATATTAAGGTAATTGATATTCATGAAGAACATACCATTGATATCTTCATTGGGACTTTAAAGGATACATCCAACATGAGGTTCGTATTGGGAACCTAACTCATTGGGGAATGCTTTTAGGGTGGTAGGTGTTATCACTTAGAATTAAAATTTTATGTATATAGTCCTTTGTCCTAGTTAAATGTCAAAGGTCTGTGTCAAATGGTGTTCGTTTCATATTTCATACTTAGGATTGGGAGTTTCAAAGGTGTTTGTTTTGAATTATTCTCTAATCCTATTGGTTTCCCCCATCATCATTGTGTTATAAGCCATGTCTTGTCTTATTCTATCCATCGAGTCTTTTCGTGATTTCGCAGCATAACCTCCTATTGGTCAATTTCACAGCGTGATCATTGTTCAGTTATTTCGCAGCGCGGTATCATCAAGCCCTGTAGCAGCCAGTTTTATCAGAGAAAAACTGTTTTTACTAGTCAGCTTACGGGAGTTTTCCTGAGCAGATGAGAACTCCATTTTGCAAACTGAAAGAGGTTTTTCTTCCTAATATGCTACACTACAAAAACCTCTTTCAGTTTCTTCAAATTCATTCTGAGCTGGGAGAAAAGGGTGACCAAAGTCGCGCTACGAAACTGCGAAACTGCTGTAGGTGTTATTTTAAAAAACACAGGCAAACAGTTTGATGAAAGAATCAGAAATTTGGAAAGAGAACACCTCAGTGACGTGAAAGGGATTAAAGCAAGCTTCCACAGCCATTCAACATATGCCAGGTGTACCTTTAGTAAAAGGTAAAATGTTTTAAGCTAAGTTTGGAATTTTTGGTTATAAAGCCACTTTATTCTCGGTGATTAAGGTTTGAAGGGAGCTGCATACGAAAAGTTTTGGTTGGCACACCTGTCCATCAAAGAAGCCTCCAGTATATCAGGAATGTGGTAATGCCATGTATTATCAGGTTATTAAAGACTTAAGGGACCTACTGCTGCATATTCGGTGATGCTAGGTGATGGAGAACCAGAACCAAAAGTTTAGGGATATTCTCAGCCAACATGGAGCGGATCAAGTCTTCAGCATCCAAAGCAAACATGGAAAATTAATTGCTTATCTCATGCCATCTCAGCCAAATGCAAAGGAAACCAGGTGTCAAAGCTGCAAGGAGGTTGCAAAATTGAAAGCACAGCTAAATAAATTAGCTCCTAAATGAAATTGTTGATTCTGAGTAAGGTGCCTTCCTAAGTTTTGATCAATTTTGTTTAAGCTCCATCATTTTGAAGTCATCTAGGTCCCTAACACTTGTAGAAGAGGTCTAAAGAAGTCATGAGTTCAAGTAAAAGATGCTTCAAGGAAAATACACTCTGTTTTTGAAAAAAACAGCAGTTTCGTAGCGCGCTACGAAACTGCTGTAGGTGCTGTTTTATGAGAAAAATGAGCAGTTTAATGGTGAGGTCAGCAGATTTTTGAAGGAAACACCTAAGAAACATAAGGGATGTCACTTAAGGCTATCCTAGCTATTCAGAGGATGACAAGTGTGCCTTTTTGTAAAGGTAAAATTTTTGTCTCAAGTTAAACTTTTGTAAAGGTACTTTATGACCAATTAGGGTTTAGCAGAAATGGCATACGAGGAGTATTGTCTTGGTTTATACACATGGCTATCAACGAATCTTCCAACGCATCTGAAATATGGTGATGCTCATAAATTTTGGGGTATTAAAGAACTGGGTCATGTTTCTTAGTTTTCGAAGGATGGTAGGAGACAGGGACCGGAAAAACAGGGGTTTTGATCCTAGTGATAAATGATCCATCAGCGCCTTCAGGAATCCAAAGTCAGCCTGTTCTTTGCACCTGTAGCTTAGTCATCTCAGCCTAACCAAAAGCAAACAGCTGTCAAAGATCAAGAAAATAATCATGTTACGAGGAGAATGAAGTTAGAGTTTTAGTTTGATTAGGACTCTTTGTAATTACAGCTCAACACTTAGTGTATTTAATGAGTCTATTAAAAATAGATAGGGATAGTTAATGGCATTCATCGAGCTCCCCTCATGCTAGAGGAGGAAGCTCCAAGTAGTTAGACTCTTGTTTCTATATATAGCTGAAACTTCTATGTAATCAAGGTTGGATACTTATGTAAAGAAAAGAGTTTTTATTGGCTTATGTACAAGACTTTTTACAGTAATAGAAAGACTGTTTATTCTTCCCAAGATTCATACTTTGTTAAAATGATCAAGATGTTTGTGGTTCTGTTTGATCTTTTATGTTTTACAACTTGATAAGTATACAATCACTCTGAATTCACCTAGTGCCAGACCTCCGGTAAATACTTATAGTTGAGGTTCTTGTCCTCATGTTTAACACTCTTTAGGTACACAACACCCGAATCACCTAGTGTCAGACTCCTGTGTGTACTTACAAGTGATGGTAATTGAGAAAGTTTTTGAATGTTAAACATTACATGCCCTGGCTCTATGAATGAGCAGTTGATAGTTACTGAAAAGAGTTTGACTCCAGAAGCAATAAGAAAGTTATGTTGTCTGTCCACAGTATTTTACTAAAATTCATTTCAAGAGTTAGCCCTCTTTGTGTCTAAAGATAAATCAGTAGTTTGTTTTGAGAGAGCCCTCTCAGGTTAGGGAGGCTAATCCCTAGCTAAAAGTTTGGTCTGAAATAGTTACATAAGGTCTTACTGATTAGCAGCCATCAGTACTGGTTTTGTGATAACATTTTGGTGCGTCTGCCGGGAGTCTGAAGATTATTCATTCTCGAAATCAAAGAGCTGAACTTCTGAAGGTAGCAGGAGCTCAGAGGAATTTTTGAGGCTGCAAATCTACCTTGGCGACTCCATTGTTGAAGAATTCGAAATTCATAGATTCATGGTAATTCCACTGGAGTTATGAAGGACTCAGATGCTACCATTCTTATTTCAAGGTATGCATGCATAGATTTTTCAGGAATTCATGGTTTCCCAAATCATTTTCCCAAGGATGCATATTTTCTAAGGAATGGTCCAAAATTCAATGGAGAAGATTTGAGTTTAACTGTGAAGCATATATTGGATTTCTGTAAATTTGCTGAGCTTCTTAGAGTTAAACATGAGGATGTTTACATTATGTTATTCTATGATTCATTTCAAGGGAAATGCAAACAATGGATTGAAAATTTTCCTGCCAAATCCATTAAGTCATTTGAAGACTTGTGGTATATGTTTTTGGATGAATTCATGGATAGATCAGATGTGGTAGCAAACTCTCCTTCAGTTGAGGATTTCAAACTATGGAATGATGATCATATTAATGAAGAAATAGATCAAAATTTTTCTTTGTCCCTGTCCTCGTATCTTAAGTCCTTTGACTGTAAGTCAGAAGATAAGATGAAATTTTTGGATGGAGTTGCTAAGGACATTGAGAAAGACATTGAAGATTTAGAAGGTCAAATTCAATCATATAGTCTTCATGGTCATGATCATTCTTTTCAAAAGATTTCTATAGCAGCATATAAGGAGAGGGTGTTGCTTCCTTTCTCTTTTACAATTGAGGAAGAGTTCACTGATGTTGAAGATCAGTTTGTACAGCCAGAAAATTACAAGAAAAATCAAGCTGATCATGTATTCTGGGATCCTATAGCTGATTACATGGAAGAGTTTTACTCTCCAGTGCTTTAGTTTACTTATAAAGATTAGAGACAATTTCAGTGGCAGCGGTCATCATACCATCATATTAGCTCTGAATTCCGGAGACAATTTCAGTGGCAGCGGTCATCATACCATCATATTAGCTCTGAATTCCGATGCAGTCAAAGAAATCAGACATTAGATAAAATAGAGGATTGGCTACATTGGAAATTTCATATTGATTAAGCAGAAAGAAGTTGAAATTGTTAGGGTAGGTAGGTAGGTAAATACAAATAAGCTCAAGGTCAACTGAGCATTTTTCAGTAGGTGTAGCTTTCTTTCTCCTACAGTCATGCTTGTCAAGCAAATTTCTGTTTTTCACAAATGGATAAGGCACTGGATCTGCATGTTCTTAGTGTACCACAAGGGCACACTATCCCAAGTGGAGCCACTGTTATCATTGACCAAAATTTCAAAAAACAATTTGGACAACTTGTATGGTTTCAAAGTTGAATTCCATGGATTTGTTTATAGAAGAGAAGGATCGTAGGTCAGGTAGGTGTATTATATTGGACAAGCTTTCAAACATGTTGGTTGTTGGAGATTTTGTGAAAAACTTCAAGGAGGTCACATGCAAGTCACCAAAGAATTTGCTTCAAATTTCACAGGATTTAATTCAAAGGTTGGAGTGCTGGAATTCCAATTCCAGAGTTATATCTGTAGTCCTGAAATCCCAAGAGAGACAATTTTAGAAAAAGAGGAACTATGTGTTTTTGACTCACACAGCAGTTTCGTACGCGCTACTACTGCTGAGGTGACGATTTGTTTTTTAAGATCTACTTGGAAACAAAAGGGCCGTTTATGTTTGTGAAAGGGATGTTTCTTCAGAGGTGTAATAAGATCATTTGAGAAGGTTTGAGCCCTAATCAAAAGGAAAATTCAAGAAATGAAGACATATACACATAACAAACCTTGCGCTACGAAACCCCTGAAGCAGCCTGTTTTAGCAGAAAAACTGTTCTTACTAGTTAACTTGCAGAAGCTTTCCTGAGCAGCTGAGAACGAAATTTTTCAAACTAAAAGAGGTTTTTATTCCTAACACGCTGCACTACAAAAACCTCTTTCCGTTTCTTCAAATACATCATGAGCTAGGAGAAACGAAGGACCAAAGTTGCGCTACGAAACTGCTGTAGGTGCTGTTTTATGAAGAAAATGAGCAGTTTAATGGTGACGTCAGCAAATTTTTGAAGGAAACGCCTAAGAAACATAAGGGATATCACTTAAGGCTATCCTAGCTATTCAGAGGATGACAAGTGTGCATTCTCCATAAAGGTAAAATATTTTGTCTTAAGATATAGCTTTAATAAAGGTACTTTATTACCGGTGGTTAGGGTTTGGCTGAAGATGCATACGAGGATTTGGGCTTGTACACCTGTTCAATCAACAAGGCTTCTAGCATATCTAGAAATATGATGATACTCATCAATTTTGGAGTATTAAAGAGCTGGGAACATATTGCTTAACTTTCGAAGAAGTGGCTCAGATTAAAAATGTTTCTAAAGAAAGGGCAGTGAGATATGCTAATTATAGAAAGGCTGTGCTAAAAGGCAGTACAAGTCTAATGGGCCAAACTGAATCAGTGTCTGATGCATATTTGTGGACAGTGCCAGCTCTTAAGCAAGCAAAGACCATGAAACAGCTGAACACAAGCCTAAGAGCAGAAAACAAGGCTTTGAAGAAAGAAGTTAGTAATCTGAAGAAGGAGCTAGGTAAACTAGCTCATTGATCTAAGGGGAAATTTGCTTTTCAAGTTTTGATTAATTTTGGTTTCCATCATTTTGAACCTTTTTATCCCTAGCACCTGTACAAGGTAGCTGAAGAAATCATGAAATTAAGTCAACAGTGCTTAAAGATTCATATGTTCTGTTTTGATAAAAAACAGCAGTTTCGTAGCGCGCTACGAAACTGCTGTAGATGACTGTTTTGTAAGAAAACAATGAAATTGATGCTGAGGTCAGAAAATTTTGAAAAGGAATGCCTCGAGGGCAAGAAAGAGACCATACAAGGCTATCTAAGCATTCAAAGAATGACAGGTGTAAGTGTTGGAGCAAAAAGGTGAAATATTTTGGTTTTTTGCTAAAGTCTTCCTAAAGCTACTTTATGACTGAATTATTAGGGTTCTGGTAGGGTTATCGGAATTTTGGGTTGGACACCTGTTTAGTTCACAAAGCATCTAGATCATAAGGCATATGGTGTTATGCGTGGTTATTAAAGGTATTAAATAGCTTGAAGCATGTTCTTTTGGAAATAAAGACTGATGGAAGGCAGGGACCGTGAAAACAGGGCACACATCTTCATCCAATAATGAGTCATCTGCACAGTTAGAATCCAAGGTAGCTCGTTCAGTGAATGCCTCTCCAATGTATTTCGGCCACTACATAAATGGTACAGGTGTCAAAGCTCAAGAAAGCATCATGCACACGAGGAGATAGAATTAGAGTTTCAATAGGATTAGGACTCTATGTATTTACAACACAATACCTTTGTATTTAATAAGTTGGTTTAGATATAGATAAGGCAGTTAATGATAGATTTTTGAGCTCCCCTCATGCTGGAGGAGGAGACTCAAGGTAGTTTAGTTTTGTTTTCCTATATATAGGAAAAACTCTGATGTAAAAAGGGTTGGAGATTTATGATAAAAATAGAGTTTTCATGTTGGCCTATGTAAAAAGACTTTGATAGTAATAGAAGCAGTACTTTTTCTTCCCAAGATTCATCTTGTGTTTCAAATGCTCAGAGTATATGTGGTTTGGTCTTTATTCTTCTTGTTTTACAGTTCACTAAATATGCAATCACTCTGAATTCACCTAGTGCTCAGACTTCCTGTGTATGTTTTTTTGAATTGAGGTTCTTCTTGAAAAATGTTCTGAGTGTTGAGACATTATATGCCTTGGCTTCCATGATTGAGTAGCTAATAATTTACTGCAGAAGTGTATGACTCCATGAGCCCAATGGGAGAAACCTAATTTTGTTGTTCCAACCAGCTTAAATTTCATATACTGTTTAAAGAGTTAGCCATCTTTTCTTGCCCTTAATGCATATCAAAAATCTGTGAGAGAGCCCTCTCTGACTAAGGAGGCTAAACCTTAGTCTAAAGCCTGGTCTGAAATAGTTTCATGAGATCTTACTAAGTAGCAGCCCTTAGTACATGATTTTATGATAACAGGTGGAAATATTCCAACTGAAGACAAAGGAGGTATAGATGCAACTAGAATCAAGAGTGGGCCCAACAGATTCATGATCGGAGGTTTGTATGGGGGAAGAAATCCTTCAATAAAGCAATCCTCTGGTAAGCTTCAATCGTGGGATGTCAAAACTATTTCTGTGTTAGATCTCGAAGACTTATTTCCCAAAGATGGGGAATACAGTTCACTAGAGATCAGTTGATCATCTAGAGTGAGTGGGGGAAGTCCTTACAACCGTTTAGATTGATGACTAGGGTTGGATGTAGCCATCATGGCCGATAATTTTTATCAATAAATTCTATAGTGATGTTTATTAAAATCTCAGTGATAATACTTTGGCACCTAAAAATAAAAAATACACTAAGGAAATCAATTAACAAGTAGAGAGAAATGACCTTGTCTGATAAGCATCGATCGCTCGAGATGAAATGCAGTATCACAATGAATGACATAGAGAACTGGCCGAATGTACAGTTAGGATTACTCTTAAGCATCGCCCGAACCTGAGATTAAGGGGCCAAGTACTCTCGTGAAGATGAGCACCCTCCAAAAAACAAAAGATAGAGTAGGTTCATTTGTGTTAGGTACCAGGGTAGCCTGCCCCAGTCACCTTGTGTTCATCCCTAATAGTATGGCCACTAAGGATACCTCAAATCACAGACACTACCGGGGGGGACATAGTCGCAGACAATACGCTGTGTGGGTAGGATACCTAAGTCCCCAACTCAACTCCGATATCCCTGAAGGGATCATTAATACACAAAATACCCAAAGGAGATGTAATAAAAAGTGTGATACCTTCACTTACGGTCCAATTTTGTCTCGTATTTAGCTCCACTTTTACTGTAGTGGTTCTCGATAGTATGAGTGCCGAAGGATTTCTCTCTTTAATGACACTAGTTTTGGTGTATGATCTTGGGCAGTTAACTCACACTACCTATCCCAAGATCCTAGCCTAAACTATAGTGTGTTTACTCTAAAAATATTTATTGATTGATTTTATTAGGTAGACTTTAAATGTACTTTGTTAGAGTCTTCAGTAGCAGTGTTGATGTATGAAATTATATCGGACTCTAACTCAAATCATGCAAAAACAATGCTTGTAAATTTTCACTTTCGATGAATAAGATGCTTCTACAATGGGAGAGTCATTCATATAGCAATATTTATTCCATGCATCATATTCAGTAAAACACTAGCATAACTGACAGAACTTCAATCCTCACTACCAAATATTGAAACCAAATAATGTAGATCTAACCATCTAAGCAAAAAATAGTAAATTTTTTTGTATTTTTTCTTTAATGAAAACAAAAACTTTAAGAAGTAAAGATATTTTCTTAAAATTAAAAAAAAAAAAAATTGTTCAGGACACATATTAGTCAAACAAGTGCAGCTGCAGTTCCTTGATCAGTCTACAAGTAGATTTCCCAACCCATGAGTTCACAGAGTAATTTGTTTATCAAGAAATGGCTTACTAACACTCTATAATAGAGGCCAGAGAGAGTTAGTTTAAGCACTAACACTCTGTTTGTGAGGCCACATTACTTTATAAAGAACTTTCTTCATTAGTAACCTGTGTTAGTGAGCAAAAATACTAAAAAACAATGGGATGTAGGGATCTAATCTAGGACTGAGCAGTGAGAGAAGAGTGTTGTATGGTCCTGGGTGGTCAGAAAGGAAATGAAGAAGTACAGGAACACCTGGAAGAAAGAGAGATCTAGGAACTTTATAGGAAAAATTGAGAACTAAGTGTAGTCCCCATTAGAGTTGCCAATTCTGCTATAGGGATTAATGCATGGGTGTTTGGTGATGTATAAAACCCTCAAGGATCTTCCCGAGATCATCGACAGACAGTCAGAGTAGTTGCAGCTATCACAAAGATACGTGCATATCTATGTTTAACAAACAAATATCAAAGAAAGAAGGAATTATTACCTCGAGTCTTAATGTGGTGTTGCTGGAGAGCGCAATGCAGCTAGGCAGAAGACCCATGAGGCAACTCCAAATCAAAACCTACACATAGAAAAGACAAGCATAATATCATAGCATAAAACCTTGATAAACAAATGGATGAACATATAAAAGATATCTAGTTTCATATAACTAAGCCACTCATGCCAAAAATATATTGAATAAACATATAAACAAGTTATACTACCAACATCACAGAGTGGAAAACACAACTGCAGTTTATATTGATGTAGATAGAGTGATTGCAACCATCAATTGCATCATCCTTCCCTACCCCTCCACCTCCTCTCTCTCTCCCCCTTCTTAACCTCTTCTGATGCCTTAGTCTGATACTATTCTCGACAATCAAATATGCAATCCTTTCAAATGGTTCGACCTCTTTCACAATGGCCCAAGCCTTGCATATATCACATGTAGGGTTAGGGTTGCCAAGTCCTTCATGAGTTCCATTAGGAAAAAGCAGTGGTGTTTCCATGCTTTAGTGCTCTTCCCCATTTGCATACACCATTAGGAATTAGTAATTCCCCCAAAAAGGTCAAGTTCTGATGTTTCCTTTCTTTTATGAGCTGACATAGGAGAGAATCTAGGGATATTTTCTTAGTCAATTCGCTCCTTTGACCCATATAAATTGATTTAGGGTCACTATTGTTGTTCCTAAGGTGACAAGTAGAGTAACCCTAGGCACTAACGCACCCTTAGGATTGCTAAGAAGCTTTATAAAGCAAGTTCATAGTGTCTAGATAGTGTTAGCTTGACAACTAGGCCTGTGAACTTGGTTTGTCCTTCAGTCATCATGTCTTTGTCCTTTGAGCTGTTGAGGAGGTCATTTTCCTATATAACACTAGGCTTTTCCTAAATTCCCTTAAGACATTAATAAACTTCATGAAATCCAACATTAGTTTCATCAACTTTCTCCATCCATACTATGGTTGATTCTCTAGTTCAAGTTGGTATTTCAAAGTTGATTCCATCTCCACATAATTCTTAATCTTCACAACATGTTTCCTAGTTGCTACTTCCTTTTCTCTGTTTCTCCTCCAGAGCTTCATGGTTCCCTTCAATAACATGGAAACAATTTTAACCTTGGTCTCATTATAATTCACATTCATTTTCTCCAATTATTTCTCCACCTCCTAGTAGAGGTTCACCAACAACTTAGCAATCAAAATTTCATCATAATATTTTCACTTTTTGATCCTAAACTTCATAGGGTCAGCAAACCACTTCCACTAAAACAACCCCATTCAATTTTTTGATACTGTCTTCTTGGATAGAACACATTCATAACTACTACATTCAACAAGTCTTCCACTATCATAAATATTTTATACAATTTTCCAAACAATATTACTATGTATTAACACACAACTATCATCTCATCTCATTCATCCAAGGTGCTTCTATAGGTAAGATCAATATAAGTCAATTTTTTTTTAAATATTTAGACTTGGTGACAAACTCTTCAACCTATTATGATTTATTTTGAGAGGGTTACATCAATTTCTCCATTGTCCTCTCAAAATTCATTATCCTTGTCTTAGTCTTTGCAACCCTTAAAGATTGAACACCATTGTTGTCATCATGAAATGACCTTATGGGAATGTCTCCACTCTTAGAGTTCAGCATCAACACTCTCTCATACATAGTTTCTTAAGATTAATTTCCTTCATTACCTCATATTCATGAATACATATCCAAGATGGGAACTCAACTTCTATAGTGTACAATGTTCCACTTAAAAACAATAAATAGATTTACAACTTGTCCATAATTTTATTCACTTGGAACACCTATCAACAAAAACGCTCTTATGCAATAGAACATCTTCAAATATTTACATTAGTAATTGCATCACCCTCATTCTCCAAGCATCTACACAACTCTCTTCAAAACTATTTTTCTCAACACTTTCTTAAATGAAATTTTGGGCTCAATCTAAAACTACCTATCACAACCCTAGAGTTCATTCCCAAAATTATATTTCTGGAATCTATAAGACTTGTGACACTTGATCATTCAATATTGAGTGTAAACAAACTACATCTTAGATCAAAATCAACATAATTTCACTCAAGTTTCATTATTAGTTCTACAACTATACTAATATGAAATGTTACAACAAATCAAGCCTTCTAAACATACCAATAAACATGCCATAACAACTTAACCATTTTAGCAATACAGTAAACCACAAAATTCAATATTTGGAGTGGTTTCCAAGATAAAAAAAAATAAACGATAACAAAATAATTGAGAGATTGATACAAAAAATCCTTCAAAAGAGTAGGTTGTTCAATGTAGAAACCCTTGAAAACATATAATAAGAACAAGTTTCACAAAAATTCAATACTTGTAATCCTACCCCCTACAATCCTTAGTTGTCTTCTCAAGGGAACTCATTGCTTATGTCATGATACTTTTATCTACTATGAAATTTCCTTCCTATGGTGGCTAGAATGTTTTAGATTACCTTGAAATGCACCAAGTCCTATACTTCGTCTTTCCAATCCTCTTAGTAATTGCCACCTTGAAACCACCTCCTTACTCCATAAGAAGGAACCATTTTCAAGTTTCACTCCAATCTACAAGAATTACACTAACTCTATCCTTAATCCTATCATAGAAAATCATAAGATTGGATGGATTAGATGGATTGGATTGTTGTGGGTTGGATGGAAAAGCATCATGTTATCCTAGATTTCTACAAAAAGGATTTCATATGCCCAGATGATGAAGGGAATTCAAGGATAGTTCAGGGTATACGAAGACCTGTATCCATTAGATATATTTTAGCACTATAGCTAAAAGGAAGTTAGATATATGAAACACCCCTAGAAAATATAGGCAAGCATAAGGATCCAAATATTAGGGGCTATCTAGTTTTAAAATAATATGAATATGTTCATAGGGAATTTCTAGGATTTGCACCAAAGAGAGACGTGTATTTATCCATTGACTTGATCCTTGGAGTTTCCCCTATGTCCAATATAGTTCCTTAGAAAATGAGCACACTAGAGTTGAGAGAATTATAGATGCATCTAGAACGATTATTGAAGGAGGAGTACATGTTCCCAAGTTTTTCATCTTGAGGTTCACTACTTATTTTTATAGAGAAAAAGGATGGGAATAAAAGGTTGTGTAATTAATTTAGACAACTAAATAAGGTTACTATAAATAATAAGTATCATTTTCGAAGAATAGATGACCTCTTCGATCAGCTAAGGGAGCAAAGTTATTATGCAAGATTGAACTTCAATTCGAATTGGAATTTTCACTCATTGCATGCATGGTGTCATCAATGTTGGGAAGTGTATGGTACTTAGAGAGTGGAGCTTCATTCCAAATGATTGGCGACAAAGAGTTATTCAGTGACCTGGAGGAGAAAGATCTCCATATGCATATCGACATGGGTGATGACAGGAATTATAGCTTTACCAAATTGGGCATGATTTCATTTAAGAGGGATCATGGGGCTCCACTCACCTTGAAGAACATTATATATGTACCTGGGCTAAAGAAGAACTTGGTATCTGTTTCCATGCTTGAGGATAGAGGCTACAATGTGATATTCTCAAAAGAAAAGGCATTTCTTTGACACATAGCCACGGGTCAGGTAAAGAAGATAAGGGTCTAGGTGAAGAATCTCTATAATATGGAGCTAACATAGTGTTTTTCTTTGAGTTCAAAACCATAAAAGATGCAGAGTTGATACATTGGCAAGTTGCGGCACAGGTGATTGGGGAACTTGCGTCTTGGGGCTTTGAATATATTGCAACAAATCTCTACTGGTCTTCCCAAAGGTATGCTTGAGAAAGCTGATACATTCAAGGGGTGTACTTTGGGAAAATACACCAATTCTTCCTTTGGAGATAGAGACAGTCGAGAAGATTCTATTCTAGAGAGAATCAATTGAGATGTTTGTGGACCATTCTCGATAGAATCCATGGCCAAACACATGTATTATGTTATATCTGTTGATGACTATTCTCGTAAATGTTGTATATTTTTCATGTAGAAAAAGGATCAAACTTTCACAAAGTTTTGTTAGTTCAAAGCATTGGTGGATAAAGAGTCAGGCAAGAAGTTTAAATCCCTATGGAGTGATAACCGTGGTGAGTATGTCTCAAATGAGTTTAAGAACTTTTGTGCAACGGAAAGGATTAAATGAGAGTTGAGGACATCAAATAACCCTCAACAAAATGGGGTGGCCAAGAGGAAGAACAGAAGCATAGCAGGGGAAGCGAGGGAAATGTTTCATGATAAGGGCCTACCGCTACATTTGTGGGCCAAGGAATGCAGCACATCGGTTTATGTTCAGAACCATAGCCCACATTGGATACTTGAGATGAAGACACTAGAGGAGGCTTATTCCGGTAAGAGGCTAGATGTTGGTCACTTCAAGATTTTTGGGTCAACAATATATTTCCATGTGACCAAATATACACGGAAGAAGGTTGACCTGGTAGTAGAGTTGGGGATATTTGTGGGGTACTTTGATACACCTCACAACTATCAGGTGTACATGCCAACTAGTTGGATGACAGTGGTTCGTAGGGATATCAGATTCAATGAGAAGAAGGCCATTCGAGTTTCCCTTGAGAGGGAGCTTAAGCTACATGCGTATGAGGATATTTTAGCTCCTAAGGTTGTGGAGCCTCAGATTGATGTGGAGAAGCCATATGTAGAGGTTTTGGGTGTGGACACATCCACTTGGGCAACATCTTCCAGAGAGGGGAAATTGCACTAGAGAGGTTGACATATTGTTGGATGATGCATAGGAGAATGTAGGAGCACCCACTTCTCAGCATAGGCAGAGGAGTTCAACTTAGAGGTACACTAGATACATGGCTCTTATGGGTGCATGTGTTTTGATAGATCCATCTTCCTTTCAGGAAGCAGTGCAACAACTAGTTTGGATTGATGCAATGGTGGAGTATGAGTCCATAGTTCGAAACAGTGTTTGGGATGTGGTCTCGAGATCGAAGGACAAGTTAGTAGTGAGCTCTTGTTGGGTTTATAAGGTAAAGAAAGTTGCATATGGTAGTGCGGAGAAGCATAAGGCCAGATTTGTGGCCCGTAGCTTTTCATAGGTAGAGGGGATTGACTATGATGAGACCTTTGCTCCTGTTGCAAGGTACTCGCCAATAATATCTATATTGGCACTATCAGCATAGATGGGTTGGAAGATCCATCCAATGGATGTGAAGAAAACCTTCCTCAATGGCATGATTGAGGAAAAGGTGTACATAAAGCATCCCAAAGGTTTTGAAACCTTTGATCATGAGTCGCATGTGTGTCGAATCAAGAGAGTGTTATATGGGCTGAAGCAAGCACCCTGTGCTTGGTACACCAGGATAGATAACTACTTCACTAGGTTGGGATTCTCAAAGAGTTAAGCAGATGTGAACCTGTACCACATAGTGGTAGAAGGTAAGTTGTTGATCATTGTACTATATCTTGATGATCTCATACTCACAAGTGATGAGAAGCTGATCAAATCTTTCAAGGAGGATCTCGCAAGAGAGTTTGAGATGAAGGACATGGGCCTCATGCATTACCTTCTTGGCATGGAGGTATGGTAGGGAGATGGGGAGTTGTTTGTATCACAGGGCAAGTATGCCAACGAGATGCTCATGAGAATTTGCGTGGAGAGCAGTAAACCTATGGAGACTCCCCTAGCTGGTAACTGGAGGAAGGAGGATGCTACTTCAAGGGAAGTATTGGAAGCTACTATTTACAGGAAGCTTGTGGGTTCACTCATGTACTTGGTGAACACAGGATCAGATATGTGCTATCCATTTAACCAGCTTAATCAAGCAATGGTTAGGTCTAACAAGTTGTATTGGAAGGTGAAAAATCATGTGCTGAGATACCTCGGGGGCACTACTCAGTTTGGGTTATGGCACAGATGGTTAGAGAGAGTGAAGCTTCAAGACTTCATCGATGTAGATTAGGTAGGGAATCCATCCGATAGGAAGAGAACACTAGGAGGGATCTTCATTATTGGGTCAGTAATAGTTTCTTTGTATAGTAGGAAACAGAGATCGGTTTCACTCAGTTCGGTAGAGGTAGAGTACATGGCTGCAAGTCAAGCAACATGTGAGGCTATCTAGGTGAGGAAGATCCTGGTTGGTTTGTTTTCTCAGTAAATGGATCCTACTGTTATTTACTACGATAATTAGAGTTGTATCAAACTCTTTGAAAATCCAATTTTTCATGATCAGTCCAAGCATATTGATATTTGATATCATCATCTCAGATATTGTGTATTGAGGCAAATCATGTTATTAGATTACATTCCCATGGAGGAGCAAGATGTTGACATCTTGACAAAGGCATTGTCAAGATGTAAATTGTAGTTTCATAGAGACAAGATCGAGGTAGCTAATAATCCCTTTCTTGTTGAGAGGGAGTGTTGAGAAATGGCAACAAGAAATTCTAGTTTAATTTCTCCTTGAAATAAACTGTGAATTAAAATCAAATTCTATTCTCATAGCAACTTGTAAATAGTAAATTAAGTTAAGTAACTTAATTAGCTTAGGAATTTTGAGATGGAAGTATTTCTAAAGTCATGTATATGTTCTCCCTATATTATAGGGGTCCATGATGAGTTAAGCATGAGTTCTAATTAGTTAACTCATTTTACTTTGTTAAGGCGAGTTAAACTAGTTCGAAACTATTTGAGGAACCAATAGCGATTTAACAGTCAATTGTTGCACTAACACATTAATAGTGCTTCTCCAGTTAACTAAAGATTCTCTCATCAAAAACTCATGCATGTTGATTCTCTAAAAGACCCAGTTGAGACTAGAGTGCAAGGACAATGTATTATTAGTTGTAGAATTTTATGATTTGTACAGATGGTGCATGCAATTAGGAACTGAACCAAGAAGGGATTGCACAGTTTTGGATGCACTGATTTCCATTTAAGATGGCTAATCAGCTATAGGATTTTTGCAAGGAAATAGGGACTTGGAGAGCTACAAAGTTGGCTAAGTGTTGGCCAAGTGTTTGCTTGTGAGTTGAAGATTGATTTTACTCAGTGCTAGGATTGTTCTTATGAGAACAAGCATTGTAATCTCATCTTGATTTTCTGATATATGGAATATAGATAGTGGGGTTTTGCACTGTGGATTTCTCAAGATATTTATTATTTTATTTGTAATTGATTCTCTTCCTCTTGTCAATTATGGTTTTTCTCGGTCTTTATGTGATTTCGTTGTAAAGATTAGAAGTATATTCTTGTCTCTTTCTTTAGTATAGTGCATGAGCTATTAGATCTATAGGAAAATCTACACTCAATGCTAAGTAAAGTGAACTCCAATGGACACACACAAGAAGTTGAAGAGTCATGTCAGTTGACAAGTAAAAGGAAATTGAATGGTGATGAGGGTAGTCTGAGATTCATAAGGGTCAAGCATCACCCTTGGCTATATATACACCCCTCATTGTATGAGCAAGTACTTTTCACCTTGGCTCTTCCCACATAGACTTGAGAGTTTGTAGTTTGTTCTTTGAGGAGTGAAGAATGGCTTGAATGTCCCATTACTGGGGCTACTAATGTATGGTGTACAAATGTGTCTTGGTACTTTTTCTTATTTCAGAAGCCTGTTAAGGCCTGCACATTTTAACACATGTTTTGTAGATGTTTGTAAGACTACTCTTTAAACATTTTTAATGTATGTTTTCTTAGCATTTACTAAGATAGTTGAACCACTTTGGTTATTTTAGTAGTTACATTGTTAAATATGTGTTGTATTTCTCATCATCATTGTCTCATCCTTGCGAAATATTCTACGGGATACTAGACATACCACCTTTGTGATATGGTTATCATCGCTGTCACATCCTTTTGGACTACTCTACGAGATACTTGACATATCATCTTTGTTTTCTAGTTATAAAGATCATCACATCCATGTGGAATACTCTGCTAGGTGGTGTATTTCTTGTCCCCTTCACCTTAGTTGTTGTGGACTATTCCACTGGGTGTTTCACATACCTTTCTAGTTTGTGTGTGTCTCTTCTTAGGTGGTCCTGGTGCCTCTCATTTAGATTCTCACCTTACTCTCCCCCTTTGTAGTAGGAGAACCTCAACATAATTAAACTACACACTCATGAGGCACAAGTACCTTATTGTTTGAAGATACTAGTGTAACACTCTCATGTGCTCACAACTAAAGACAAGGTAGATATCTAAGTATATGGAAATCGGGCCTTCATACCAAATGGGACTCCTACACCAAATGGTGTGAGGTCTAGTTGGGACTTCACATCAGGGAGATCTTCTTTGTTTTTGGGTTCAACACTCTCAACAAAATGGTGCTAGAAGGTGTTATCACCTAGATTGACCTCAGGCTGAAGGGAGGTAATGCCAGGTAACCACAAACCAAGCTTAGCCAAGTACCTATCCCTACTAGGCTAGGAGAGGGATCTCTCCGTAAGGATCTTAGTCGAGATGACTAGATCAGGTAAAGTATTGAAGGCTAGGTATAGTAGCACGAAATTTTTGATTGGATTTTATAGAGTTTTTACTAGATCAAGAGGAGTTGGGCAGTTTAGGCCTCAGAAATTAGGTCAGAAATGTAAGGTCTTCTATGGGGCAAGGTATTTATATGCTTTAGCACTCTAGGACTTGATGAGGTGAGATTTTTTAAACTGGTGAAAATCTAAGAAGGGCATGCGACAATTATGGATCCTTCTTGGACTACAGAAACCATGAAATGGTGAATGATTTCCCAAGGAAAAGTACTGATACAATGGATTCTACCTATCAAACTTGAAAACATTCAACTAGAAGTAATGAAACGATTGATGGCATACATAAAAAATATAAACATATAATTGTAGAAGAAGAAACTTTACTAGAAATCCATACCATAGGGATCCCATAAAAATAGTTGCAATTCTTATTAATCTCCTGCCAAATAGCTTATAAAGGTGCACAATCAAAGTCTAAGCATCCAGCTGAGTCCAACCAACAAAATGACTGAGAAAATACATAATATAGGCCTCAAAACAACTAATCCTAGCTTCAGGGGTTGAATCCATGAGAGGAGGAACAGTTGCACAAAATATTGAATTGATAGCTAAAGACTAGGGTGGTCAAATTGAATCATTCCTAATATGAAGCAAACTAATTCATTACATGCCACTTACGCCATTCATCTGATCCACCCTAGTTAACAAAAATACACATTAATTACATCATCATCATGAGTTACAACAATGAAAAATCAAAATCCCACAGGTGAAAAGTGGTTTCTGAGAGAAACAGTGAAAAAATTAGTTGCTTGTCAAGTGCACATCGCTAGTGTCAAATGCACAGTGCCTGAAGGAAGTGTGCAATGACATCTTCAAGGTGAGCTTTGACTGCCTTCCTGGTATCCAAATCTAGCTCAGTATAGCTCATTGGAAAGCTTATCCTATCTAGCTTCTAAAAATTCCCATGGCTTCTGATTTGAGCATGATTTTCCCCTCCAAAACTGCAATCTCCCAAGACTACTCAAACACGTAGTGTCTGGCTCAAAAAATAGGCAGAGACATGATTTTTAGGTGGTTTTTTTCCTTTTCCACCAAGTAATTTTGCCTTTCATGCTTCGAAACATGGTTTTATTGACAGTAAATGATGTTCTAAATCCAATGTTGGTGGCCTTTCTTCCAAAAAATGCCTCAAAAAAGTGCGCGGTGCCCTAGGCATTGTGCATTTGACAAATTGACTGATATAAAAACTTTCTGAAGATAACAGGAAATACCCAAAGCAAAAATTGAGTTTAGGGTCTTCAAAAATGGTTGACATAGATGATGTTGAAGGTGCCTAAGCATGGAGAGAAGCCTCCACTAATAGGTCAAGCTTGTCCTTCTCCTTCTGATGAGTTAAGGCCTCAATTTTTGCTTAAGCCCTTTTGAGATTGGCTCTAGCAATTTTGTTTCTCATGGCATAATATTTGGCTATTCCTCTTTGAATCTCCATATCTCTATTAGCCTTAGCTAACATGTCTTCAAGATGAGTGTTACCCCTCTCAAGCCAATATTCCTGGTTCTCATTCATCATTATGCCAAATTGTTCATTTAAGTTGAGTTGGTTGGGAAGTTGAGCTTCTTTCTCTCTTTCAAGCTCCAAAGCTCATTTTAGGCCTCTAGTCCTAGGCCTTCTCCTAGCCATTCCTTCCTCCATGGGCTCACCATAGTCACCATAGGCTTCCTCAAGTTGGACTTTACTCTTTTGAGCTTCCCTTTTAGCTTTGATGAGCTAAACTTCCATAAGCTCATGCTTGGTCTCCATTTGCCTATTTTCCTATTCATAATAAGATATAATGTATTTTTCTCTTTGTAGATTCACCTGCAACTCACCTATCAATTCTTCTTACTCTTTGAAAATCATTCTGGTGTTTTCCTTTTCATATTCCTCATCTAAGTCCACTAGGTCAAAATCTTGCTCAGTTTCATGGGGGTCTTCTTCGTGTTCTTGCATTTCTATTTCAACCATTTTTCCTTTCCTTTCTATACCTACTTTGTTGATAAAGAGAACAAGGCCCCTCCCACAAATTGTGGGGAAAAAGGTTGCCTATTTCCTGTCTAATATGTGTGCACCATAGTATCTAAACTAACCCTTCCTGGCTTGTTGCTTTGACCCTAATCACTTTGTTCTTTGTCACTATCCTCTTTCCTGTTAGATCAAAGAATAGGTCCATGGAATGGTGATAATGGGGGTGATGGTGGATGAGATGATGATGGAATGCCTTGAACATTTTGAGTTGAAACTTGAGTGAAAATGGGGCTAGCTATAAATGTACTCCATGCAATGTTAATTCTTTAAGGTGATAAATAACTATGATCTTTATGAGGGAATGGTGAAATAATATTTTCATTTGATCTTTGTATTCTCTTCTTTGAGAAATGTAAGCCATCTTCTCAACACTCCTGAAAAGATACTAGGGTATATTGATCATTTTAACCCTAGTGAAATGCATAAGTAACCGGATGTGGTAAGAATAGACCCTAGAGAACCTACCCTCACATGAAAAATACTTCATTATAATCTTCATCATGGGTTCATATCTATCAAGGAGGTATGAGAAAGGGAAGTAGCCTTTTCTTTCACTTATTTACCTAGGTTTAATGTATGGATCATAAAAATGTGCTTCTATTTCACCCTGCTTGAACCATTTTTTCCCAACTTCTGGAATCCCGGTGGTAGCTGATATGATGGTAGTAGACAATGTGAAGGCTATTCCTGCAAGAGTGACTTGGCCATCTTGTATTTTGGTTATAAAAATCCTAGTCAACTCAAGGTAGTACTGGACTGCTTCGACCTGCTCACAAAACTCAATACACCCTAACCATTTGAAGGATGTTACTGTCATAGGAGATTTTAGGAGCTCTTTGAGATCTGTGGGCTCAAACCTATTAATTTCCCATCCTTTATGTGGCCTTCTCTGCTCCATGTTTCCCTCTTTGTTTGATCCCTCTTCTTCATTGTATGGACTATATCCTTCATCAGCCATGGTGTCTTTGTTATGAAACCCTAAGTAAATGGTAGGGGAATGCAAGTGTTTAGGAAGGAAAAAGGAGAAGGGAAAGGTAGATGGGGAGTTTGATATGTATATGGATAGGGGTATCTGAAAGGGGATATAGGGTATTTATCAAGTAATTTTTGGAAATAGGAATCTTGCTTGCAAAATCAAGGTTTAAGAGAAAATCCAGGCTTTTGAATGTAATACTAACACCAATCTCGATTTCATTCTTCAATCATTGAGGAAACAACTTTAAGGAGAGGGAAAATGATGCTTTGAAGAAGACACTTACTTTTTTTAAGGCTGAGGAGGTATAAGGACCTCTAAAGAACAAAAAGGGGAAAAACCAACCAAACCCACAACACCTAAAGGGAGTGTGCAGCGCCTGAAGGGAGTGCACAATGCCAAGAGAAAACATGTAGCGATAAGAGGAAATGAGAAGTGCCAAGAGGAAATGCGCAACACCTCAACTTTTTCTACTGATTCAACCTCATATTGTAAAAGAAAAACAATATTGTGGTTTGCTCAATGCATGGTAAGAGGGAAATAAAGAAGATATGAAGGAAAAAGATATTTATACACCCCTGAATTTAATCTTTAGCTCCTCAAAACCCCCTTTGTTAATGCTTTTGTCACTTTCAACTTTTCGTTTAATTGCTCTTGATTTTCTAATTCTTTCCTTTTAATAGGTGGATGAATGCTCAATTGGTCTTGAATTTTGTAGTGTTTGTTTGTCTTGCAGTGAGGAGAAATTCTCTAGTGCAGCTGAGATCCATTATTACATATAGGAACTTAAAATTACACATGAAATACAAATAAACTTAAAATACTCTGTTTTCACCTCAAAAACATGCTTTTGAGGTGAAAATTACATTAGATTAAAACAAATAACAACTCAGTAGCTTATGACTTACAAACCATCATGCTTGATTTATCAATCATCCCCATACCCTTGCCAACCTTTATTTACACTTTAAACATCAAAATTTTTACCTTGATGGTGAAACCCTAAGACCTAATGAAATCATCCCCTATGATCTAATGAAATCATGACAACAGGTTAATTATGAAACCATAACTGAAGACAATCTGAATGAGGATCAACAAGTATTCTCTATGAGGGAAAGGTTTATATTTTCTGAAGAGAAAACAACCATCAGTGGATCAGTATGTCATTACCTAATGGAATGATGCAAAATTTCAGTATGGGACCCCTAAAATGAAAATACAAACAGAAAATTTTGATCCTTGATGTAAGTATGCATATATTGACACTAACATTGGCCATATTGGGGATGGTAGCTCCTTGGAGGTGTCAAGAACACCGTAGACCAAGTGCCTCATCCATTGGGAAATGCGGTCAAAACCAAAAAAGTGGAAAAATGACTCAATACAATTGAACACTGACTCTCAACCAAACTGTCTCAAAACTTGACTATAAACCAAATCGACCAAACTTGCAATAGGAAGAGGCATTTGGACTGTGTAAAGTTTTTTTAAGAAAGCAGTTTTTGCCCTTTAGATATGGGATCCGTCATGGTGTTTAAATGTCCAATATGTTTTTCTCTTAAATTCACTTAGATATTTTGTCTTTTATGCTATTTATTGTTACAACATTATCTAAGAGAAGTGTTAGGAATCCATTGACCTGTGATGCTCCTTTCACAGTGATTTTGTTGTTAAATGTAGTGGTTGTCTTTGCAGAATCCATCCTCTGTTAGATGCTCTATTGTGTAACCGTGTGTTTCTCTGTCTTCTAATGTTGCTACTGTAGATCCTTACCCTGATTGATGCCTACAAGGCAGCAAGATTTATCCCCTATTATTCTCGCATTTGCAATCTTTTATCTGGCTTAACATTGCACTTACTTTGCCACACGTTTGCCAGTGGAAACTAGCCACAAATCCATAGCCCAATGGTCCCTTCTCTTGATGTTTTCGACCCACAAATTTTAAATCAAATCCCTGCACCTCATAGCTAGCCTAAGATTCAGTTATCACAACCACATTTTGTTGGCAAAGAGAGAGCCCTCTCCTGGCCTAGTAGGGCTAGCTACTTGGCTAAGCTTGGTTTGTGGTTACCCTAGCATTGACTCCCTTCAGCCTGAGGTCAATCTAGGAGATAACATAGTTGCGACCATACTGGGGAACAAAAGACTAATCACCCTGGTAATATCTTTCATTTAAATTCTTGAACTTTGGATGATGAGTTTTAGAATTTACTAGGCTGAAATAGAAAGCTGTAAAGCAATATAAAAAAACCTCGAAATTTGAGCACACTGGCTTCGAGAAAGTACACCAGGGCCAATCCTAATCCAAATCCTACCCCAGTAGTGGATAATCCTAACTTGATTTCAAGAAGACTCAAAAGACAAGAAAGTCCAGTTAGCTTGACACCTTCGATAAACGTAGATTCATGCCTGGATGAGTGCTTGTTCTTAGAATATCTCTCTTTTGATTTGTCATTTGACCTCTCTCTATATAGAACCAAATTTGATAGTGCACTTGACGATGTCATTCTAGACCTAGAGTTTATTGTAGATCTCGAAATTCAAAAGGCAAACTGATCAATTGATGAGTATATCCTAAATTCTCCTCAATCTCCCTTACTACTTCTAAGATCCCTGAGTTTTTTGAATCAGTGTCCACTACTCTTAGTTCATCATTATTCCCATCAACCTTCGAAGCTCATTCCCAACCTCAGTTTATACCTACCCTTCCCCTTCAACCTATCATATCCTATCAAACACCTATTACCCCTACTTCTCCATCAACCACTCCATTAAACCCTAGTAGTCCAACCATTGTTTGAAATCCACCTCGAGTCATGGCTACCCGGTATGCACCCCTTGTTTTACCTCAAAATCTTGGTGATATGCTTGCTGATTACGAAAGTAAAATACCTCTTTTTGATGCCACTCAAAACATTACATCTCAGCATCATGTTGATATAATGAATGACTTTTTTGACCTTCATGAGGTTGAGATAGAGGATGTGACTATGAGATTGTTTGTACAAATCTTTGGAGGTGAAGTTCAAAAATGGTTCAGAACTTTACCCATAGCCTCTATCACCACTTTTTCAGTCCGACATAGGCAATTCCTAGATTGGTGGGAAGTAAAGAATAATCCACTCCAAATTTGTTTTGAGTACAAGAACATCAAAAGGAATGTCGGTGAAAGTGTGCAAGATTATTGTGTGAGGTTTAATGCAGTCTATAATGCTATTCTAACCAACATTAAACCACCAAAGGGGTTAACCTTGCTCAAGTTTCCATATGGTTTTGATGCTGATATGGCATATTAGTTACGGGAATGTGATCCCACTACACTAGAAGACATGCAGAAGAACGCTATAAGCGTAGAAGCCAATCTACTAGCCAGAAGAGAAAGAATGGGATTTGAAAAGAGAGTGACCATAAAGGAGGAAGAATCTCCTTTAGATGTTAATATGGATACATTCACCCAAATAGTGGAGAAGATGGTTGACCGACTAACCATTACAAATAGACTCGAATCACCAATCAGGAATCCAAATTTTAGAGGACAACAATAGCCCCAATTCCGGATCAAGCAGAGGGAACAAAAGGCACCAGACCAACCAGCAAACCAACAACAGATCAAAACTCCTTTGCAGCAGAATTATGTTCAGGGAATGGAAGAAGAAGATGACGATGATCTGGTAATTGAAGCAAACCATGTTTTCACTAGTAATGGTATGACCATTTTTCTGATGGAATATGAAGAATATGCAAAGGTTCTAGACATTCGAAGAGATGAAGATTACATATTATCAAATGATGTAGCTTTGAAGGCTGAGTTTGATGATTATTAGCGCGATTATATGAATGCTTTGTCTTCACAATAGAGGCAGTACTCTTTAAGGAGTAGAGATGTACTGGTCAATCCCATTCAGAAAAGAAAGGATGTGCAAACAAAGAATGATTCCTCAAACACTTGGAAGAAAGGGAAAGAACTTTTTGATCCAAGCCCCAGCAAAGTACCATCAACAAGTGTCACTACAAATGAGAAGAAAAATCAGTAAAAAGAGAAAGTAGAGAAGAAGGACATTACTATCAAAGAGGTAGAAAAAGTTTCATCCTTTAATTTAGAAATTGAAATTGCTAAGTTAAAAGTGTCCATTCCTTTGACTGAGCTGGTTAAAAATAGCAATTATAAACAACATGTGTCTAGAATATTGCAAATTGATCCTTTGTCGTACATGGTGGATGTCGAGGATGATCATCCTGAACTCATTTTTGGTCCCATTATCGAAGGTCAGCCCAAAGATAGTGAAGTCCCTCCCTTCTATCTGAGTCTTAGACTGCATGAGTACATTCTCCATAATGCCATGTTAGATTCTAGAGCTTCTCATAATTTGATGCCTAAAGCCATTATGGAAAAGTTGGGCTTGGATATTACTCAGAAATATCATGATTTGTACTACTTTGACTCTGGTAGAGTTCATTGCATTAGTCTCATTAAAGATTTGGTGGTTTCTTTAGATCAAATCCTAGCCGAAAATGTCTTGATGGATGTGGTTATTGCTAATATACTACCTCATTTTGGTATGCTTTTATCTAGATCATGGGGTGCTAAGCTAAAAGGCACTTTACAACTTGACTTCTCTTATGCTACCATCCCTATTTTCGGACAATTACGGAAGTTGTACTGGAAAAGAAAATGAAGTACATGATCACTAGTAAAGAGAAGCCTATAAATCATCCAATAAATGTTGTACATACTGATTTAGAATCATTTGTTTTGTACTCTGATAGTGAATTAAATGATGTAGATATTCAGATTGTAGAAGTAGATGACGTACCAAGAATTTTTGAAAATTTTAGGACAGTCCTTAATCAGGAAAAAGAAAAAATAGCAGGTTCTTCTGATCAGCCTACACAGTAGCACAAGGTCAGTGAAGAGTAGAAAAATGAAGTAATCAACTAAGGTAAATTAAAGAAAGAAACATAATTTTAGCATCTAGAAGACGAAGTCGACCCTTGGAGGATGGACTTTGATGGCACTGTGGGTAAGGACAGTGTTGGTATTGGTATTTGGATTCACAGCCCTTCTTTCCAACCTACCAAAGTCCCAAGTAATGTTAGAATATGTTATTACAAGTTGGCTTTTGATTGCTCTAATAATGAAGTAGAGTATGAAGTTTTAATTATAGGTCTTAAAATTTTGAAGAAACTGAATGCAAAAAGGATTTTTGTCTATTGTGATTTCGAGTTGGTGATCAAACAGGTAAAGGGAGAATATCAAGCAAAGCATCCATGGATGTGAGCCTATAGAAATGAAATTCTAGATATTTTGAGGATATTTCTTGAATATACCTTGACAGCAGTACCCCGGACTCAAAATATTATTGTAGATTCACTCGCCACTGTGGAAAGCAATTTGAAGATCCCAATGAACTCCAGCAACATGTTTGAAATTCATGTCAAACAACGGCCTATTGTTCCAGATAATTTAACGTATTGACAAGTATTTTGGGATGATAATGAAATCAATGCCTTTCTGTAGAATGAAGGAAAGTTCAAGAATGCTTCTATTGATGATAATTTTGATATCGATGAACAAGAGATTAAGGTGAATCATATGGAAGTATTACAGCTAAAGGATAACATTATTCCTAAAGGTATCAAACCTTTAGAGGATATTTTTGATCAATATGATGTTGCAAGAAAGCTGAGCTTGGTCCCTACCGAAAAAGGAGTTGAAGATGTCAATCTCGGAACAACTGACAAACCCAATCTTGTAAAGCTATCAAAAGCATTGTCTCCCAAGGTAAAGGCCTAGTATGTTATATTATTTTCTGAATTCTCTGATGTGTTTATGTGGGATTATTCAAATTTGAAGGAGTATGGTAAGGATATAATTCAACATACTATTCCTATCAAGCTAGATCAAAAGTGTTTTAGATAGAAGTTGAGAAGGATCAATCCAAAGTTGTTGCCATCCATCGAGAAAGAGGTGAATAGATTGTTCAAAGTTGGCATCATTGTTCCAATCAGACTTTCTAATTGGATTTCGAATTTGGTCCCAGTACAAAAGAAGAATAGAGAAATAAGGTTGTGCATAGATTTCCAGAACCTCAACAAAGTATCCTTAAAGGATAACTATCCACTTCCAAAGACGGACCACATTTTGCAAAGAGTAGTTGGAGCATCACGGATGTCACTACTTGATGGTTATTCAGGCTATAATCAGATCTTGGTGCATGAAAAAGACTAAGACAAAACTGCCTTCACAACACCTTGGGGAACTTTTTAGTATGCCAAAATGCCATTTGGATTGACGAATGTCGGAGTCACTTTTCAGCGAGTGATGGACATCACTTTCGCTAATGAGAAGGATGTTTTCTTCGTTGTTTATTTAGATTATTTGAAAATATTTTCTGGTTCTGATGATGAACACTTGCACCACTTAAGGATTGTCTTTCAGAGATGTAGAAAGTTCAGGATTTCTCTCAACCCCAAGAATAGTCTTTTTTCCATGGATGAGGGTAAGCTCCTTGGTCATATCATTTTTAAAGACAGTATCTGTATTGATCCTTCAAGGGTGGAGGCAATTCAGCATATAGACTTTCCGTGCAACAAAAATGATATTCAAGCTTTCAATGGTAAGATGAATTTCTTACGCAGGTTTATACCCAATTTGGCAGAACATTTACGTGAAATGACTAATATGTTGAAAGAGGAAAACACTGTGAAATGGACAGTGGATGCCATGAAATCATTCAATTTGGTAAATTTTACTTTGACCACAGCCCCATTCTTGATTAGTCCTGATTACACTCAAGTTTTCATTATATTTTCATTTGCATCTGAGCATACCATGGTTGCGGTATTGATGCAAAAGATAAATTAGATTGAGCAACCCATTGCTTTTTTCAGTAGGACTATTCGAGATGTTGCCTTGCAGTATAATATCATTGGAAAACAAGTGATGGTTCTCATAAAAGCATTGAAGGATTTCAGAGTGTACATTCTACATTCGCATACCATAACATATGTTCCTAATGCAGCAGTAAAAGATGTTTTGATCCAAACTGATCCGGAGGGAAGAAGTGTAAGTGGATAGCAGCAATATTGGACTATGATCTAGAGATTAAACCCACTAAACTGATCAAGGGACAAGGCTTAGAAAAACTGATGGCATAATCAAACCTACATACTCTATATATAAATCTCATAACAGCAATGTCAGAGGATGAGGATGGTGACTCACTCATTCAAGTTTCAGAAATGTTTCTCTAGTCACCATGGTATTCTAATATAGTTTATGTTCTTCAGCATCTTTCGCCACCTCCTGGAATTTCAAGAAGCAAAGGTAGATCACTAAAACTCAAATCAATTTTTTTTTTCATTTTAAACAGTACTCTTTATTGCAAAGATCCGGGTGGGGTTCTTCTTAATTGTTTGGTTCAAGACGGAGATCAACAGGTGATGCATGATTTTCATAAAGGTGATTGTGGAGGTCATTTGTTTTGGAAAACAATAGCTAACAAAGTGTTGAGAGCAAGATATTATTGGCTGACTTTATTTTCAAATTTGTATAAGACTGTGATGAGTTGCCATGAATGCCAATTTTTTCAAGGAAAAAGGAAGTTGCTTCCTCTTCCTTTGAAACCAGTTGAAGTAAATGCACCTTTCAAGCAGTGGGGACTTGATTTCATAGGGGAAATCCATCCTATATCATCAACACAACACCGATGAATCTTGACAACTACTGATTACTTCACCAAGTGGATTGAATCCATTCTGATAAGGTAGGCCACGGATATGGTAATTATCCAATTTTTAGAATCTAATATGTTGTCTTGTTTTGGTTGCCCTCACAAGATCATAACAAATAATGTAGCAGCATTTAAGTCCACGAAGATGGTGGAGTTTTGCAATAAGAATAATATTACATTAGGCCATTCCATAGCATATTACCCTCGAGACAATGGCTTGGCTGAATCATCGAATAAGTCCTTGGTGAATATAATCAATAAAATGTTGGAGGAAAATAAGAAGAATTGGTATCGAAAGCTTGTTATTGCCTTGTCGGCTGATAGAGTGAGCAATAAGAAATCCATAGGTATGTCACATTTTGAGTTGGTTTATGGTATTGATACAATATTTCCTACATCACTTGTGTAGTTTTTAACCCTGTATAGAAATTACATGCATACAAAATCTAAATCAAAGGAAAAAATAAAAATGCGAGAGCATAACACATAAAACACATATACACAGAGATTTCCCACTGGATCCCAAAACCGGGACTACCAGCTTGATTTTTCATTATATTCCTTTCAATGTTACAATACATATTTATACATGCCGAAGCATCCAATACCATGGACCGAAAACCATCGCATCCAAAAAACATGTGCGAAAATCGTGCACAAAACCATAGGTGGGTCTTCCCAACCTAACATAGGGTCCAAAACCAAAATTTTCCGGGGCACTACCCCGGACCCCATAAAGTGGGGTTACGGGTACCCCTCAAACCCCCTGTTAGCTATGAGGAAAGAATATAACACAACCCAACAATCTCCCACTTGTTGTTTTCTTTCCACAGGGGGCCACAGGAGAGCTTAGTCCTTTTCCAGCCCTGAAATGCCCATTGTGTCTCTACGCCAAGAGAACTTGTCAATGCTCACAGATTTTGTCAATGCATCTGCAGTATTCTTCAAAGTGTCCACCTTTACTAGCAACACCTTTTTGTCTTCTATCATATCCCTCACAAAGTGATACTGAACATTAATGTGCTTTGTCTTTGAATGATAAGCAGGGTTCTTTGCCAAGAAAATTGCACTTTGGCTGTCACAGTCTATCCTTATAGCTCCCTGTACTAACCCCATACTTGAACACAATCTCTGCAACCAAACTGCTTCCTTGCTTGCATGAGTGGCTGCCATGTATTCTGCCTCTGTAGTTGATAGTGCCACTACAGATTGTTTCTTACTCATCCAACTGACTGCACCTCCAAATAGGTTAAACACATACCCACTTGTAGATCTTCTCTGATCCAGATCTCCAGCCCAGTCTGCATCAACAAAGCCATGAATATCCAACACTCTGTCCAATCCTGGTCTTCCTTGGTAGCACAAACCATAATCACTAGTGCCACGCAAATACCTGAAAACCTGCTTCACTGCTGTCTAGTGCTCCTTCCCTAGTTTTAACATAAACCTGCTCAATACTCCCACTGCATGTGCAATGTCTGGTCTAGTACAGACCATTGCATACATCAAGTTACCGACTGCACTTGCATATGGAACACGAGACATGTCCTCTTTGTCTTCTTGTGTCTTGGGACACTACTCAGCAGATAACCTCACACCTACAGGAATAGGAACCTTCACCGGTTTACTATCCTGCATATTAAACCTCTGCAGTATTGTCTCGACATACTTCCTCTGGTTTAACCAAAGCTTCCTCTTTGCTCGATCACTTTTAATTTCCATGCCCAAAATATAGTTTGCAGCACCGAGATCTTTCATGTCGAATTTGGAGGACAATTGGTTCTTCAAATCCTGGATAATTTCTTTGTCATTCCAACCAGCAACATATCATCCACATATAAGACTAGATAAATAACACGGCACTAACTAATTTAAAATACACACAGTGATCTGCTTTTCTTCTGGTGAAGCCAAGTCCCCGTATAAATGTATCAAATTTCTGATACCACATCCTTGGTGACTGTTTTAACCCATACAGAGACTTCTTTAACTTGCATTCCAGTTCTTTCTTACCCTTCACCACAAATCCTTCAGGTTGCTTCATGTAGATTTCATCTTCCAAATCCCTGTGAAGAAATGTTGCCTTCACATCCATCTGTTTTATCTCAAAATCAAAAGCAGCAACAATAGATAAAAGTAATCTAATAGAAGTTACCTTGGCAACAGGAGAAAAAATATCACCAAAATCAATTCCCGGCACCTGGGAATAACCTTTTGCTACCAACTGAGCTTTGTATTTCTCCACCTTCACTTCTGCATTTGTCTTCTTCTTGAACACCCATTTGCTGCCAATGGGTTTCCTTCCAGCTAGCAACTCCACCAGATCCCAAGCCTCATTTTTGTGCAAAGATGCCATTTCATCAACCATGGACTCTTTCCAGAGTTTTCCATCCTCTGGATCAACTGCTTCCTTCATAGTTCTGGGATCATCATCAGTAATAGATAAAACAAAATTTGAACAGAAAGCAGATGGACTATACCTTTCTAGTTGCCTTCTTTCTCGAACTGATCTTCTCACACCCGATGTTTGTGGCTCTTCATCTTCTGATTCCTCCTCTGCTACAGAGTCTGATTCTTCCTCCTTTAGTTCAAACTCTATCTTAACAGGTTCCTTTGGTTGGACTTCATGTTTAATAACATCTTTCACCTCTCTGAACACCACATCTCGGTTGTACACAACCTTCCTTGTTACTGGGTTCCAAAGCTTATAACCCTTTAAACCATCCTTATACCCAATATAGATGCACTTTTCATATTTACTATCCAACTTTTTTCTTTTCTCCTTTGGAACATGTACATATGCATCACATCCAAATACCCTCAGATGTGAAAGAGAGGGTTTCTTACCAGTCCATACTTCTTGTGGAGTCTTATCCTCCAACGCTGATGAAGGTGACCTGTTGACAAAGTAACATGCAGTATCCACCGCCTCTGCCCAGAATTCCTGTCCTAACCCGGCACCACTGAGCATGCTTCTTGCCCTTTCCATCAACGTCTTGTTCATTCTTTCTACGACTCCATTTTGCTGAGGTGTATACGGAGTAGTCTTCTGTCGTGCTATACCACACTTCTTACAAAATTCTTCAAATTCCTTGCTGCAGAATTCTCCACCATTATCTGTCATCAGCACCTTTATCTTCTTCTCTGTCTGATTTTCCACCAGAGCCTTAAAGTCTTTAAACCTATCAAAGACTTCAGATTATTTCTTCTTAAGGAAATATATCCATGTATTCCTTGAAAGGTCATCTATAAATGATACATAGTACACAGACTTACCCAGTGATGGAACTTTCACAGGTCCAAACACATCACTGTGCACAAGCTCTAATATTTGTTTCATCCTCTTACCAACAGAGGGGAAACTCACCCGATTATGCTTCCCATATACACAATTTTTCACAGAAATCAAAATCCAGGAGAGCTATTACTCATACCTTCTACCATACCTTTACCCTGAAGTATTCGAAGGCCCTTCTCTCCAATATGTCCAAGCCTTTGATGCCACAACATGGTCTTCTCTCCAGAGACCACTAGATTTTCTGCTCCATTTTCAGGAACCATAGAACTATTGCACCCGTCAACAACAGTGCTACCTTGCAGCTTGTACAGTTCCAATCCGAACTCCCCGCATCAATACCAGTGCTCCTCGAAACCATTTGCAGGTATCCCTTCTCGAACACTGTTTTACTCTGATCATCCAACTTGCTTTAAGAAAATCAGATTTCTGGCGAACTGCAGGAATATGCCAGAACAACCCGGAAGG
>APFE030913669.1:40313-54242 GCA_000404065.3 Pinus taeda
GGTAGAGAACACAACAAAATGATGCACTTATCTTCATCTGAAATTTTAATATCAACAGATGATAACTGACTTACCACAATATTAAATGCATTCAAATGCTCTGTCACCGAGTCTCCATCTTTCATCCTCAGGTTATACAACTTTTTCCCGCAGGAACAATTTATTCACCAGAGACTTAGATTGGTACAAAGTCCCAAACTTGTCCCACAAAGCCTTCGCCGTAGATTCCCCTAATACATTCAACAATATTGAATCTAAGACACACAATCGTATTGTGCTCTTTGCCTTCTAATCCAACTTCTTCCATTATTCATCGGTCACTCCCGTTGGTTTAGTACCTGGATCTATTGCGATCCACTGATCTTTATCCACCAACAGATCCTCCCTCTTGAGTTTCCACAACTCAAAACTCTAACCATTGAACTTCTCAATCTCTATCTTTCCACTGCTCACCATCTTCTTTCACCACCAGAATCGATCTCGCAAATCCCCCACTAAACAAGGTCTACCACAGGCCCGAGCGAAACCCCTCAGCAACAAAGGCGTCCCCTTGAAGCCAAAACAACTCTGATGCCAAATGTAGTTTTTAACCCTATACAGAAATTACCTGCATACGAATTCTAAATCACAGGGAAAAATAAAAATTTTAGAGCATAACATATAAAACACATATACACAAAGATTTCCCATTGGATCCCAAAACCGGGACTACCAGCTTGATTTTTCATTATATTCCTTTCAATGTTACAATACATATTTATACATGCCGAAGCATCCAATACCATGGATCGAAAACCATCATGTCCAATACCATGGACCGAAAACCATTGCGTCCAAAAAGCATGTGTGAAAATCATGCACAAAACCATAGGTGGGTCTTCCCAACCTAACATAGGGTCCAAAACCAAAATTTTCCATGGGGCTGCCCCAGACCCCATAAAGTGGGGTTACGGGTACCCCTCAAACCCCCTGTTAACTATGTCGAAAGAATATAACACAACCCAACAACTTGCAGTCCCGGTCATGAGACTACTACAGGAAGCTGGCAGTGAAGAGGATGATATTCAGTAAAGAATTATTCAAATGATTCACCTTTAGCAAACAAGAAAAGAGGTTTCTCAAAAGAATTTCTAGTTACAAGAAAAGCTAAAGAAGATCTATGATCACAAAACCAAAGCAGAAAAGTTTCAGCTGGAGGACGTAGTGCTGTGGTGGGATGCACGGAATGAGGGGAAAGGAAAGCATGGTAAGTTCAAAAATATATGGAAAGGATCATACAAAATATCAGCTTATCGAGGACAAAATGCCTTTTTATTAAAGGAAATGGATGGTTAGGATTGTTCAGGAGGGCCAGTGAATGGTAGGCTCTTGAAGCGCTACTACTTTTGAGATTGTTCCCTGAAGTTACTTCACCTTCATTATATATACAATTTGATTTTTCTTGAAAATTTTCAAGTATACTATCATTTGATCTTGGGGACCGAAGTGAAGGCTATAAAGTTTAAATGATTAGTGTCAAGTTTGGTCGATTTGGTTTATAGTCAAGTTTTGAGTCAGTTTGGTTGAGAGTCAATGTTCAATTGTATTACGTCATTTTTCCACTTTTTTGGTTTTGACTGTATTGCCCAATGGATGAGGAACTCAGTCTATGGTGTTCTTGACACCTCCAAGGAGCTTCCATCTCCAATAAAGCCAATGTTAGTGTCAATATTTGCATACTTCCATCAGGGATCCAAATTTTCTCTTTGTATTCCATTAGGTCATGATATACTGATCCACTAATGGTTGTTTTCTCTTCAGCAAATATAACTTTTTCCCTCATAGAGTATACTTCTTGATCCTCATATAGTTGTATTCAATTATGGTTTCATAATTAACCTGTAGTCATGATTTATTAGGTCATAGGGCATGATTTCATTAGGTCTTAGGGTTTCACCACCAAGGTCAAAAATTTGATGTTTAAAGTGTAAATAAAGATCAGCAAGGGTATGAGGATTGATAAATCAAGCATAATGGTTTGTAAGTCGTAATCTACTGAGTTATTATTTGTTTTAATCTAATGTAATTTTCACATCAAAAACATGTTTTAGAGGTGAAAACAGCGTATTTTAAGTTTATTTGTATTTCATATGTAATTTTAAGTTCCTATATGTAATAATGGATCTCAACTACACTAAATAATTTCTCCTTGCTACAAGACAAACAAACACGCAAAATTCAAGTCCAATTGAGCATTCACCCACCTGTCAAAAGCAAAGGATTAGAAAATCAAGAGAAATTAAATGAAAAGGTGAAAGTGAAAAAATCATTAGCAAAGGGGGTTTTTAGGAGCTAAAGATTAAATTCAAGGGTGCATAAATATGTTTTTCCTTCATATATTTTTTATTTTCCTCTTACCAAACATTGAGCAAACCCCAACAATGTTTTTTTATGATCTGAGGTTGAATCAGCAAAAAAATTTGAGGTAATGCGTGTTTCCTCTTGACACTGCCTACACCCTTCAGGTGCCATGCACTCCCTTCATGGGTTCTGCACTTCCTCTGGGCATTGAGTGTTTTCCTGATTTTTCCCTTGTTCATTATTTAGAGGTCCTTATACCTCCTCAGCCGTAGAACAAGTAATTATCTTCTTCAAAGCATCATTTTCCCTCTCCTTAAATTTGTTTCCTCATTGATTGAAGAATGAAATCAAGATTGGTGTTAGTCTTACATTCAAAACCCTAGTCTTTCTCCTAAACCCTAATTTTGTAAGAAAGCTTCCCGTTTCCCAAAATGACCTAATTAATACCCTATATCCCCTTTCAGAGAGCCCTCTCCTAACCTAGTAGGGCTAGCTACTTGGCTAATCTTGGTTTGTGGTTACCCTGGCATTGCCTCCCTTCCTGAGGTCAATCTAGGTGATAACAGAAGAAGGGCCAGATGACAGGCTCTGCCTGTAGAGTCTAGTTTGAATATCTTATTTAAAAATGGCTCTTCTTGACATCATAATCCCAGGATGTCCTTCTAAAAGGTTTGAATTTACCATCCCAATGGAAGTTATCCATCACTTGTCCATGTTGAAGTTTAGTGGTGAGGGTGAAGCATCTTTTCATGCACATATGTGCCAAGTTATAAACTTTTTCCTACGCCATAAGATAGAGTACAAAGATTCTTGGAATGTATTACTCACCCTCACATTCAAAGGTCATGGCCAGCTTGGTGTTACACATTACCGTTTACCTCTATCAATTCATTTGGCCAACTTTCCAAAATGATGATTAAAGCGTTCGATGAGTATAGCCATCAAGATTTTTGTGAAAAAATCTTCCATTTAAATATGGAGCCTAAAAAATTAGTTGAGGACTTTGTTGATCACTTCCTTCATCTCTATTGTGAAATTCCTAAACAAATTGTGAAATTTGACTTCTTGAGAGAATATTTTAAATTGGCACTTCATTTTGCAAAGGAGGATCCCAACACCCCATTTGTTCCTTGTCCTCTTTCCTTTATGGCCTTGATGTGGGTGCCCCCTTCTAGTGATTGCAAAGTTGAGAAATTTATGTGGTGGGTTCCCCCTTCGGTGATTGTAAAGCTCAGAAATATGCACATCATGTCCCCAACCTATATTCTCATTTTTCTGCTACTTCTATGGAGGAAGTTCCGGAATGGCTCACAAAGCCTATAACGAAGACTCATTCCTCCATTCTGCAAGAGGATGTCATCATTCATAACTCAAGTCTTGAATATGATATTCATATTTTCCATCCTCCGTCATCTACAATCCATGACTCCTTGTACTATGACTTGCTTCATCAATCTATTCCACCAACAAGTTGTTCGCATTCTCTTGATTCTCAAATCGTTGGCTCAAATTGTGATCAGACGCAAGGTAGTCACATTACACAAGGAAAGGAGTAGAAAGGTGAGTACACTATCAATCTTCCCTGTCTGATTCAAAATTGCATGCATCAAAACAATGAGCCTCCATTCTTGAATGGTTCTTAATCTCCTAATCTTGGTGGAACATCTTTTACAATCAATTCTTTCAATCAACCCCAAGTCTTGGGTAGTCATCACTCCCATGCTTGCATATGTTGTGACGAACACCCAAGCACATCATGTGATCTTCTATTTTATCATAAAGAATTTAACTTAGATCTATAATTTGTTTTGATCAAAGAAGACGTTCATATTGAAAATTCCTCTTCCATCACTTGCCCATGTGTCCCACCATTCACAATGCATCCACCTTCGTCAGAGATACTCAACGTTCTCTTATTTATTCATCTAATGAGTTATCTCCTCAATTGACACAAGGTAGTGATTTTGTCCATGATAAATTTAAAAATAGTTTAATCATAGAGTGTTCTTCCCATTCTCCACCATCTCTTTTCATGAAGACAACTCTTCAAACCATCTTGCTGAAGCTGAAAATTTTGGTGAAACCTGTGACAAAAATGGTTGTTATCCTAAGAGCAGTGTTGAAATCAACAAAGACATGCATGATCTAGCTCAAGATTCAAAATACAATTATACAATTCTGGAAAGTTTCAAGACCTCTTAGGGAGTCAAGGCACTTTTGATGGTTATGTCAGGACCTCGCGACTTTGGTAAGTCCCCCAAACCCAATCGGATATGGTTTCTCACGCACAATCCATCTATTGGCATGGTTTCATTCAGTGTGGATCCTCATGTAAAACATCTTTGGTATTCTGAGTGTGATCTTTCAAATTTTCAAAATTTTACTTATGGTTGAATCCATGAATCTGTTATAGTGCATTCGTCTTCATGAAAATCTCTCATGTCAAACTCAGGTTGGGAATGTTCATCTATCATGAGATCATGGGATTATGAATTTGATCATCTCAAAGACTCTCTTTTCTCACAATCATACTCATAAAATTCCCCTCTTCATGGTCAACTACTCAGCCTTTTTACGAACCTTGCATTGCAAATTTTTCTATCATATCTAGCTCACAAAGAATTTGGTTCCATTATTCAAATCATTCGCAAGATTGTTCAAATGGATTTTTATTTGTTCATTTGAAACTAGGAATCTGACATTTCAACCAACTCATCTAACCATTCCTCTATCTTGGGTGACTGTCATTCAACTTATCATTTTCCCAATAGCAAATTCGACGACAATTGCTTCATGCTCTCTAATCTTCATTGTTTACTCTTTCTCCTCAGATCCTTGTCAACCAGGTGAGGCACTTTAGCCTGTGCTAATGGCTATGGCAGGTCCTCATTGCCTTGGCATGACTGTTGAGAATTATTATATTTATTTTTCCTTCCAATATCCCCACCGTCATCCCGTCTAACAAATCAGGAATTCACCCTTTCATAGATCACAAGGTTGTCCAAACAACCATCATGAATTTCATGATCTAATCACTAA
This sequence comes from Pinus taeda, assembly GCA_000404065.3. Lineage (NCBI taxonomy): Eukaryota > Viridiplantae > Streptophyta > Pinopsida > Pinales > Pinaceae > Pinus > Pinus taeda. The sequence continues at coordinate 45,693 of APFE030913669.1, forward strand.
ATGGTTGGAACAATATTACTTAGCAAGGCATGTTACAAGAAAGAAGATTCAATCCTTCCTCATGCTTGATGAGAAGCTTAATACAGATGAGGATGCACCTGCAAAAGGCTTCTAAGGTTTGTTGAAAAGTGATATCCATCAAAGAGGTAAGCACATGCATTGGGAGGTTGTGACACATCTTTCTACCCATAGGAAAGACCTTCCTTTCTATGTGCAGCTTGTTCAGGTTTTTGTATTTTCAGTTGCACACTACTTTTTATCCATTTTAATCATTTTTATCTTTGTGGATGCAGGTTGGGACCAACTATGGTGTCTTCACTGGAAATTTCATTTCACGTAACCCCAACCATTTAGATCTTAGAATAGGATTAGTTTCATCTTATTTTTCCCTTCCTTGCACTCATCTTGCACTCATAATCCATCATGGTTTTCTTATTCTAGTTTTACATCCCATTTGCTTTAGTCATTTTTATTTTTTGTATTATGGTTTTATTTCCTTGTTGTGTACGCCTTTCCTCTCATCTGTTTTATCCTTTCATGTTGACTTGCTCATTTGAGTGCACTGTGTGAATAAGTGTTGTACCTGGGCTTGTGTTCTAACTTCTGAATGGGTATGTGGCTGAAGTTCAAAGAGTATTGTGACACTACAATGCTTGGCCAGTCTTGTGACCATCTTCTTTGTGATTGGTTGTAACTTCTGGTCGATGAAGTCTTGACAGAAAATGTGATCTATATGTAAGGAAATTTTTGGTTGAACCATCAACTCGTGTCCAGTTTCGGAAACCTCATGCCTATACCAAGTTTTCTACTCTAGTGCATTCAAGCTTATCCAACTAGTAGAAACAAAGAAACGGAAAATCTAGATGAGCAAACCTGAATCAAAGGTATTTACATGCTTCCCTGAAGGAACAACCTCTCCTTCTCTCAACAAGTCAGGATCCCTCTTCTACCCCGAAAATAAATAATTGCCTCTGCACATTTCTCTTAAAAAAAAAAAATAGGCGAAAGAAGAGAAAGGCTTCCTGCGTAAAGAGCTGAAGTAGGTAACTCCACCACGGTACTATCCAATCTCACTGGTAGTGGAGCAATGATGTGTTTTTACGTGACTCCACTGGGGTACTGTCTAGGCTTGCTTGTAGTGGAGAAACACCAGAGATGAAAAACTATACTATGAAAATCTTAAGCTCATGATCCAAATTACCCTTTCTCATTTGAAACACTGTGATCTAGCTAAATCTTGTGTTGTGTTCTACTGATTTGGTACAAGGTGAGCCATGTCTATCCACGAGGTAAGTGGGGAAGCTGAAGTTATTTGCATAATGATCAATACTCCTTGAAAGGCCAAGGCCCTACACTATAAACAAACCAAAATAGAGAAGTTATTATTCAACTAGTGTGTTGCCAAATATTGTAGTGGCTAAAAAACCCTCCAAATTTTAGAGCCTTCCTTGGTTTTTCATTTGATGGTTGCAAACACTCAAGCTCACCCCATGAGCTCTTGTGAAGTCTTTTCACCCTTATACTTGTTGGATCAGTGGTCATCATTCGCTATACTGATTTCTTTGCCATGTTTGTGATCTTGTTCTAGTGAGTTTGAAGTGTTGGCATTATGATGCATGTGTTGTACTTGATGGCAACCCTCTTGTATAAATTCAGATGAATCTACAAAAGAAATATCAGATGTGACAGAGTGCATGGGTTACCGGACAACAAAAAGGGATCAGGTGACAGTTCACAAGTAAGCTTTTCCATCAAGTCCAAAGGGGGAGATTGTTGGCATTATGGCTAAAGTGTTGTCCTTAATGGCAACCCATTCAGGTGATGGATCATTGTACAACAGGACAGTAGCAGAGATTGATGATCAGCTCTCAAATATTGAAGAAAATAAGGAGTACGTAGGCACACCATACAAAAGGTGCGGACACGCAGGCATGTCTTATATAAAGTGTGTACATACCCGCAGGTTACACATTCATGGGGTGCGTACCCCCAGTGCACACACTTCAAGGCAGTAAAGCACGCACACGTGGGGTTTCTCATGGTATTTAGCCGACGATATTGGGTTATTATGGTTTTGGCCCGTGGTATTGTTTTATTTTATTATTATTATTGAGCCCCATGATCCATGATTTGAGGAAGAGCTTGCCTATATAAGGCAAAGAGATCATTTGGCTTATGCATGCTTTTGGTTGATATCTTAAGAGCTAGATTTGAAATTCTAGTGATGGGTTATGAGAGATAGCTAGATCTAAATCAAGGAGAAACATGAGAACTACAAGTCGGATCTACTAATGGGTTGATATCTCCTCAGCGCATGTTCAGATCTGTAGATCTAACAGTCTGGGTTATTCTTGAAATCTTGAAATTATCTATACCTGGAGGTACGCAAGTCCAGTGAAAGAAAAGTGCGGAGATACGCAGGCACAAAAGCGTTGCAGGTGCGCAGATACGTAGGACCAGAAGCACTGCAGATGCGGAGGGGCACAGGCATTTCATTGGACACAGAGCGCACGTACGCAGGAAGTCTGTGAGGCACAGTGCGCATGTACGCAGGAAAGCAGTTGGAAACAGTGCGTACTTATACGCAATTGTTTTATGGGTGAAGCTGCTTACTTCTCATGAAATCTACTTAGCTATCCATGATTATGATTGCTGTGTTCTGGGTTTTGAAGTGATGTTTGGTTTCTGATATTATGTTCTAATGACAGCAGTGATTGATTAAATGATTATGATTAACTTCAGTATTATGGATCAGGTTCATATGACCTGGTGGACTAGATCTGGTTGATAACTCTCATGGTATATGCATTGATCTAGTGATTGGGTGATTCAGAAAGTTGTTTGATTATGAGCTTCAATGTTGTTGTTGGGTCCAGTATGAAAATTGGATGAAACGTGGCCTTTCAGATTATGTGTTGTGCTTCAGTGTACCCAGTATGAAAATTGATGAAACGTGGTACCTGGAGGAGAGGAGATTGTAGGCCGGCGCCTACATACTAATACTTAAGCCAGTACAAAAGAAAAAGGGAATCTTTGGAGCATTGTAACAGGTAGCAGCCTACGTACTAGTAAATGGATCGGCTAGTACAAGAACAAAGGGGGGTGTAGCTCCCGTACTGGTATAAGGCTGCACCAGTACAAAATATTGTAAAAGGATTTTCTTATTAAGAAGAAGATTGAGATGACTTGCAGCAGGTGGTTTTCTCCCGCATTGGGTTTCCACCTTATATCATGGTGTTCATGTGTGTGCCTTATGTGTAATGATCTATTCTATGTTACTGCATCTGTTAACTGATAATATGGTTGATAATGTTCTAATGCACTCATTGAAGATCAATTAGCTTAATCATAAGAAGTTGTGGAAGTAGCATATATGAATCAGAGTTTGGAAATGAAAAGTTTTAATAATGTGATAATACTGATTCACCCCCCCCTCTCAGTATTATTTCCAACAATTGGTATCAGAGCAGGTCCTTTGATAAAAGCTTGATCGCTTGAAGGAGATCTGTGGAACAATGGGAAAGAAGCTTAAGAAGAAAGCATCTAAGAAAAAGAAGTCATCTTAGAAGAACTATGATAGTGGGAGAATCGATTGGGGATTAGGCATAAGAAGCTCTTCAGATTCAGAATCAGATTCAGAATCATTATCAGGTATGAATGTGTTATCCTCTGATGTTCTACCTATATTTCCTTGTGAAAGAGATGGAAGTGATAGTGAAACTACTGAACTTGCTCTTATGGGTGAACAAGAAAGATATCAAATAGAGGCAGAATTTAAAAGGCTGACAAACAAAATTAGAGATAAACAAGATCTATTGAACAAGAGGGAATGTGACTTCAAAGAAGAAGCTACCAAATTGAAGGCCCAACTAGAAGAAGGAAACAAGGTAAGAAAACTTCTCAAGGACGAGGAAGACCAATGTCAAAAATTGCAGCATGAAGTGACATCATTAAGAAAAGAAGTCAACGAAAGAAGCACAACCATCAAGAAACTCAAAGATAGATCCAGCTACTATGAAAATCTTGAAGCAACAATCCTCTCACTAAAGGGAGATCTTGAAGAATCAAGGAAGCAGAATGAAGATCTACTCCAAGCTATTGAAAAATAGGAAAACGAAGTCATCAGTTTAAAAGCACAACTAGAGTGTGTCTCCAGAGTTCGTCAAATGCTGCAGGATGTGAATGAAGAACAAGAAAAGGAGATTCTCAAACTAAGGGAACAAATGGAACAAGGAAGAAAAGCTTAAGAAGATTTGAAAAAGCAATCTCTTGAAAAGGAAGAACAGCTTCAGGTTGAGGTAAATATCTTGAAAGGTAAGATAGAAGAAAAGGATAAGATTTTACGATTTCAAGATAGCTCTAAAGTCTTGGATGATATTCTTAGTAGTCAAAGGTCTCCTGCTATAAAGACTGGTCTTGGTTTCCATGAAACGATTGAAGGTGAATCTAGTTCACAAGGTGAAGCAAGGAACTCTAAAGAGAAATCTAAAGTGATTAACGAAGCAATGAAAGATCCATCTCATCTTCAACCAAGGAAAGAGATTCCTCAAGGAAAATCCTTTACTCCTCCTATAAATAATGTTGAATGTTATGTATGTCATAATCTTGGACATGTTGCAGCTAGATGTAGAAGAAGAAGAGTTCAAGACCATTATGCAGAAAGGTCATCTCAATCAAGGTACTTTTATGGATATTGCTTTGCTTGCAATATGTTTGGTCATAAAGCTACTGATTGTTACAGGAGGAATATGAAACATGTAAGATGTTATGCATGTAACAAGCTTAGACATATAGCTAAGGAATGCAGGAACAAAGTGTGGGAACCATATCCAAAGGAGAAAATGACATCATCATGCTTGAAGATATGGAGGAAAAAGGAAGTACAGTTAGAGAAAGGTAGCACAGCACAACATATAGACATACCAGAATCAGAAGGGGCTGAAAGTACAAAACTTCAGTGTCCTGAATCTCATATGCAAACTCCATAAAGGGAAGTTGCGTATATACGTGAGTTGGATACTGCAGAATTGCGTATATGATTGTTTGAAGAAAGGCAGTAGGGAAAGTGAAATAGATCTATGAAGTAAGATTTCTTGAGCACATGATCAGATCTGGAAATCTGACTGTCAGTGGCACAAAGGAGGACTGTTATTCGGCCCTAATCAGAAGTACGCAGGTGATACACAGTGAAAGTGCGGGCGTACGCAGAAGAGTATAAGATCCGGTGTGGAGCTACGCAAGCGAAGGGACAGTCCCTGTGCGGAGATACGCGGCTCAAGAAAAAGAACACATGCGGAAGTATGCGGAATAACTGAAGAACAGGTGCATCGCAAGATCAGAGGTACGCAGCGTGATAGGAGGATACCCTGCGGACTCACATAGAAGTATGTGGCGTGATGGAAGAAAAGGTGCGTGAGGTATGCGGTCTACTGATGGCACAGGTGCGTGGGTACGCACTGTAGTTGAAGACTGTCTGTGTATGTACGCAGTACAGAAGAAGGATCTCTACGGGTGTGTGCAGGGGCACAGACGATGAAGTGCGTGGCTATGCAGGACAGATAAAGAAAAATGGCGTACCTGTCTTAAGGCATTTATTGACTTTCCTTGCTGATAACATCTGACAGATGGCATCAGTTTAGGGGGAGCATATGTTCTCAATGCATTATTGGCATTATGGTCCTTGGTGATGATGCTTATGATTCATCTTGCTATGATATGGTTATAAGTTGTTCAGATGATTCTTGGGGTTACATAGTTGATACTTAGATCAGATTTATGGTTGATTCTCTAATGGTGCTTACATGGTGATCTTCGTAAGGATAAGAAGAAGTACATTGCCTGAATTCTCTTGATGATGAATCTCTCATATGATGTTGTCGCCATATGCATAAATATCATATATTGCAGGCTGTTCTTGGCACAAATGGATGAGGATTGTCGGTTGATACAAGGATGATTATTCAAAGTTGCATTGTTGGATACATGATGATGATGAGTTCTTACCTATATGATGATAGGTTGTTTCGTGCATATGTTGATTGATGCAGATCTTCCCTATTGATGATACTTGGTCCATGTAGATCTGGATGGCTATGGTGTTTCTCACATATGATAGAATGATTCTATATTCTATGCAAAAGGATGAGTTGATTAGGACATACATTGATGATTCATGCAAGCTACTGGTCTAGTTGTTGTTGACAGATACTATGAAGAAGATCATACAGTGCTGTTGCTGATATTTATCTTAGGTGATTGGTCTTTTCTCATGATGTAATAGTATGTCTCTATTGTAGTCATCTCTTCAGGTCATGTAACGACCTATGTTGGTTTCCCCACTATGTCTGGGATGAATGATGTTATCATATTTAAACTTTTGGTGTATCACCATTATGATGAGTGATGGATGTATGCATTGAGTATTTTGGTGATAGGAAGGTCATTTATGATATATAGAGTCATGTTCTTCTTGTAGAACATCTTTTGCAGACCTCTATTACAGTCAGGGGGAGCTTGAGCGTGAACAACACTATATAGCAGAGCAGACATCTCAGCTTGTTCTCAGAAAGAGCATTATCAGATTGGAGCACCATGGCATATACAAAGGAGGAGTTCATTCAAGAGACTTCAGCAGATCTGGTTTATAGTCAAGGAGAGCATGTTCTTAGGGGGAGCATAACCCTTTTCCCTTGATGTCAAAGGGGGAGAGTGATTCAGTGTTGTTGCCATCAAGTCCAAAGGGGGAGATTGTTGGCATTATGATGCATGTGTTGTACTTGATGGCAACCCTCTTGTATACATTCAGATGAATCTACAGAAGAAATATCAGATGTGACAGAGTGCATGGGTTACCGGACAGCAAAAAGGGATCAGATGACAGTTCACAAGTAAGCTTTGCCATCATGTCCAAAGGGGGAGATTGTTGGCATTATGGCTGAAGTGTTTTCCTTAATGGCAACCCATTCAGGTGATGGATCATTGTACAACAGGACAGTAGCAGAGATTGATGATCAGCTCTCAAATATTGAAGAAAATAAGGAGTACGCAGGCACACCGTACAAAAGGTGCGTACACGCAGGCATGTCTTATATAAAGTGCGTACATACCCACAGGTTACACATTCATGGGGTGCGTACCCCCAGTGCACACACTTCAAGGTAGTAAAGCGCGCACACGTGGGGTTTCTCATGGTATTTAGCCGACAGTATTGGGTTATTATGGTTTTGGCCCGTGGTATTGTTTTATTTTATTATTATTATTGAGCCCCATGATCCATGATTTGAGGAAGATCTTGCCTATATAAAGCAAAGGAGATTATTTGGCTTATGCATTCTTTTGGGTTGAATATCTTAAGAAGCTAGATCTGAAATTCTAGTGATGGGTTATGAGAGATAGCTAGATCTAAATCAAGGAGAAACATGAGAACTACAAGTCAGATCTACTAATGGGTTGATATCTCCTCAGCGCATGTTCAGATCTGTAGATCTAACAGTCTGGGTTATTCTTGAAGTCTTGAATTTATCTATACCTGGAGGTACGCAGGTCCAGTGAAAGAAAAGTGCAGAGATACGCAGGCACAGAAGCGTTGCAGGTGCGCAGATACGTAGGACCAGAAGCACTGCAAATGCGGAGGGGCACAGGCATTTCATTGGACACAGAGCACACGTACGCAAGAAGTCTGTGAGGCACAGTGCGCATGTACGCAGGAAAGCAGTTGGAAACAGTGCGTGCTTATACGCAGCTGTTATATGGGTGAAGCTGCGTACTTCTCATGAAATCTACTTAGCTATCCATGATTATCATTGCTGTGTTCTGGGTTTTGAAGTGATGTTTGGTTTCTAATATTATGTTCTGATGACAGCAGTGATTGATTAAATGATTATGATTAACTTCAGTATTATGGATCAGGTTCATATGACCTGGTGGACTAGATCTGGTTGATAACTCTCATGGTATATGCATTGATCTAGTGATTGGGTGATTCAGAAAGTTGTTTGATTATGAGCTTCAATGTTGTTGTTGGGTCCAGTATGAAAATTGGATGAAACGTGGCCTTTCAGATTATGTGTTGTGCTTCAGTGTATCCAGTATGAAAATTGATGAAACGTGGTACCTGGAGGAGAGAAGATTGTAGGCCGGCGCCTACGTACTATTACTTAAGCTAGTACAAAAGCAAAGGGGAATCTTTGGAGCATTGTAGCAGGTACCAGCCTGCATACTAGTAAATGGATTGGCTAGTACAAGAGCAAAGGGGGTTGTAGCTCCCGTACTGGTATCAGACTGCACCAGTACAAATATTGTAAAAGGATTTTCTTATTAAGAAGAAGATTGAGATGACTTGCAGCAGGTGGTTTTCTCCCGCATTGGGTTTCCACCTTATATCATGGTGTTCATGTGTGTGCCTTATGTGTGATGATCTATTCTATGTTACTGCATCTGTTAACTGATACTATGGTTGATAATGTTCTAATGCACTCATTGAAGATCAATTAACTTAATCATAAGAAGTTGTGGAAGTAGCATATATGAATCGGAGTTTGGAAATGAAAA
>APFE030913669.1:59426-86693 GCA_000404065.3 Pinus taeda
GTATTATTTCCAACATGAAGGTTTGTCTTTGTGTGTTTGGGTTTTCTTCACTATGTAAACATCCATCATACTCACACACAAATTTGTTAGTACTTTCATGCAAGTCTCGTCACGATCATCCAAAGCTCTATCTCAAGTGTTGCACTTGTCACTTTCATCTCTTAGACACTTTAACTGAGGGCATGTTTTGTCTTGTTGTACTGGTGGTCTATTTTGACTCATCATTGAAGTATGATAATTATTTGGTGACAATGTAAAGTCTCCACAAGTTCATTTGCTTTCAACACTTACACATTTTCTTGAAAATTTGTCCTACCAGACAACCCTCTTCCATCAGATCTGGACTAAGCTTCATTACAATGTCTTGGCCCTCAAGAACCTTGCTCTGCTACCTAGAACTCTACAATTCTATAGGTTTTCCTCGAGAACAATTGTATAGTGAAATCCCATAGGCGAACAACCTTTCTACCTCATAGAACTAAGTAAAACCTACCTCCATGTCCAAACTAAACTACACATTTCTCAAGCACAGTCATTAAGCCTCCTACTGGTCTGCTAGAACCCTACACTGCACCAATACTTGGGTATGCAGTGATCTCAAAAACTACACAAACATGTCCTACTTGTCCTCTATTTCCTTTCTATGCACTACCTTTAGAAACTCTGTAGACATGTCCAGCAGACATCCTACTACTTGTCCTACACTGATCTCCAAAATGTGGCAAAAGTCTTCAGCTAGCCCTCTGCTGCCTGTCCTACACTTCTCTCCAAAATTGTGCAGACATGTCTAACAAGCATCCCACTACCTGTCCTAAACTATTCTCGAAAACTACACAATCATGCTCAGCAGGTCCCTTGCATCACTGTCATTCCTTTCTCTTGAAAATTGCGCAAAACTACTCAGTAGGTCCCCTGCAGCCTATCTTGCTTCCCTCCAGGAACTATGCAGAACAACCCCTCAAGGTCACACCTTCTAGCTACCACTGGTGTCCTCCCAGTGGTCATTGCATAGTATTTCTCGACATTGCAAGTTGTCCTCTCAGAGTTCCTCATTCCAGCCTGTGCTACACTGTGTGTTGTCTTAGTGAGTTTTCCTCCCTCCCTGTCATCCAGAACACAAGAAAATTACATCATGCTAGATTAGGAGGTTTTGGATTTGATGGGTCCGTTCATGAGTTTATTGCAAGAACATGTACACTACTAGATCATGGCGAGACGACGAATGAGATGAAGAAGGACCACACATGCTAGAAGACTTGCTTGCATCTAGACATGCGCACCAAGAACATAAAGCAATGAGCAAAAGGAACATATTCATTGAACCATCATGCAATACCAAGACCATTGAAAACCCCATGGCACTATGCCACGTAGAGGATAATACAAATCACACCAAGAGTACATCCATCACTCAACAGTGCAACAACTTGACACAAACACCACAGTCAGTAGTGTCATGTTGAGTTTTGTCATGAGCTATCTTGGCCACATCACCACTATGGGCCATATCCATTGTAACTCAATGCAATGTAAAGTAAAGTCCGATGGATGCACTAATATAGGTGTATTTCTAAAGAGTACTTGCGGCATGGTAAGAAGGTTCAAAACTCAAAGTCATAGAAACTCTATAAACGTAGCATCAGATATAGGTGCTTGTCATCCTGATTCCAATGGTGTGAACGACACTCAAATACAATTTCATATGAAGAAGTTAGACCAAGTCAAAGATCAAGTTTGACTTAAACATGTGGCAGGAGGAAGTGACATGGAAAACTCTTAGCAAATGGGGAAGCACCAAGTGGGACACCTCCATTGGTGCCGCATATCATAGATCGTAGAAGGAAGAGGTTAAATTTTAAGAAAAATCAACCCCATCACTACTGAGTTGCGATTTGCGATATTTCAGTTGTAGATCAGAGGCGATTGGAGTTAAAGAATCGGCCCCAAGAAAGTTAGGGTTCTGATGCGATACATCGCAATCAAAGATTGCAAGGAGGGAAGAGTTAAATAATCGGCCCTAAGAGAAAGCCAAGTTGTGATGCAATATATCACAGTTGCAGATTCAGGTTGTGATTTGTGATATTGCAATCACAGTTCACAAAGGGAAGCATTTGCATAGAGTACCAACCTCAATTCCCGCCAATTGTGATGTCTGGTGAGGCTTCCAAATCCAATATATTATGTATTGTGTTTAATAGCTTGTTGGGTCCACTGTTATCACAGGGCGCATGTTGTAAAGGCACGAGACTGTCCACTGATTGAAATGTCGATGGTAATTTGTGATCTCTGTGCCGATGGGTTATCAGCGTTGATAAAGTCATCAGGATTTAGGGAATATGCCAATTCATGTGAAAATAGTGTTAAAGTAGTTTTTCTATGTTTAAACAAGTTTTGTTACCTATTTACTATTTGTGTCCCCGAGAATCTTTGTTGGAAATGTTGCTTGCTAAAACTTGTCATATGTTTGGAACTGCCCATAAATTAAGGAGTCAACTGATTAATATTGTATAATGGACAATCCACATAGAGAAGGAGAAGGAGACTAGATGATATTTCATTGTACCCATCAGTAACACAAACTAGAAGTAGGGGCCAAAACCTTTCCTTGAGTAGTAGGGAGGTTATGAGAAGGTGAAAAATCCAAATTATCCGAATTAGGTGTTCGGATAGGCGCTTTTGCACGATTTTTCACGAGGATTTCAGTGGTATTGTCTGTTTCTGAATTTTGGCTCTCCATTCTTCATCCATCTTCCAGCTTGGAGGTATAAGGATTCTAAATTAATTTTTCTTGTAATTTTATCTCTTTTATGCCACTTAATGAAAGAAGGTCTCCCCATTATTGAGCAAGGCTCAGAGATGTAGTCCAAATTGGATGAACTCCGTAATCAAATATTTGTGTCATGGTTTCTTTCTTATCATGTTATTTCCACATTGTTTTATATGATTTTAAGTTCCATGGTTAATAATCTTTGTTTCACGTAATTCTGATGCATCTATAAGTAAAAGATCTTAAATCAATTTTGGTATCAAAGCATGTCTTTGTCGATGCAAATTTCATGAGTATATGCTAACCTAAAACAAGCTACGAAAAGGTGAAGGAAAGCTTAGTTCCTTTGACCCTAAAGAATTACGTGCACAAAAAAGAAGAAACATGGCAAATTAAGAAGTTCGTTGGGAAGAAGAACAAAATTTCTGCGAGGTATTCTACAATATGGTAGAGAAAGTGGACAAGCTATTTTTAGAGTATGAGAAGGCACTTGGGCATGAGAAGAAATATGTCAATGATAATGGATCAGCAAATCATGAAGGTGGTGGGGAAGAGCCTCCTCCATCTCCTTCTTCAAGTGATAGTTCTCATGATTCACTCTAATCGTGATTCCAAACATACATCTAAGAAGCCATTCTTCAAGCTAGATGTAAAGTTTGACCTGCCCATGTATAATGGAGAGTGTAGTGTATAAAAAATTAATAATTGGATAAGATAGATAGAGGTCTAACATTGGATTCACCAGATTGAATAAGATGAGGCCAAGGGCCAGTTAGCATCTCTTTGGCTGAGTGGCAATGCTCTCATTTGGTGGGAGAGAAAGTTGAAGAAGGGCAACAAAAATTCGAGTAACCTTCTTTCCTCTTGGTCCAATTTTATTTTTTCACTGAAAGACTAATTTTACCCTTTGGGTTATAAAAAAATTGTAATGAAATGAAAATATATAAGGCAAGGTAAGGGCCAAAATGTGAAAATATTCACTGAATAATTTCATAAACAAGCATTGAATTTTGGCATGTCATTAGATTCAACCGATACTATAACTAAGCATGTTGGTGCACTACATAGTTACATAAGACACTCAACGATATTGTTCGAGTCTACTACAATTGATGCAACCATTGTAATGGTGATTCATCTTGAAAGCTGAGACAAGAATGACAGAGATTATCAAGCCAAGAAAAAATTGTTCAACCCTCAGCATGGATAATTCAAGAAGAAAGGCAAGGGGAAGATTAAGAAAACCATCGCAACCTAGAAAGGGGACGGAGAAACACCATCTTGCACTCATTACAAGAGAGAAGGTCATGATGAGGACCATTGTTGGAAGCTACATTTGGTGCTGAGACCAAAGAGATTCAGTGGAAAGAGAAAGCAAAAGAGAGTGGCAATAGCAGAGCAAGACCTTGGATCATATTTCGCCGATGAGACATTGATCATAGCTATGGGAGAAATAGGTACTCTTTCTGTGAGTACTAGTTCTGATTCAATTGCAAGTACTACTAATTTAAATGAGCCTGTAAGTAATGAGGGAAAGAGAATTGAATTATTCCACATTAGGGTTATTATAAAACACATGAAGGTGGAAACTTTGTTCGATTGAGGTTCCCAAGAAAATTTAATCTCAGAGTCCTTAGTTAAAAAGTTATGCCTCGAAACTAAGCCTCATCCGAGTCCATACCCACTTGGTTGGGTAAGCGATAAAGCAAAATTACAAGTAACCAAGTAGTGTAGGGATAGATTTGTTACTACTTCCAAATTAGTTGATGATGTAGAGTTAGATGTTGTGTCTTTATATATCTGTGGAATTGTCTTGGGAAGTTTGTATCTATATGACAAAAATGCAATTTTCTTTCATCACAGAAAAAAAATACCACCTCACAAAGGATAGGGTAAAATATATAGTTAGATCTCATAATATGAAGGTTAGTGCTAGCCTTGTAAGTGGAGGATAGATTAAACGAATGGTTAATTCTAGTAAAGGGTACATTCTCATGGTGGTGAGAGAAAAAGAGGCCGAGATGGCTGACGCTTTCAAAGGTTGTGATCTTGATCATAAGAAAGACTAGTCAGAAATTATTTCTAACAATGATGAATTGTTTCAGGAACTGAGAGGATTTCCCCCAAAATGGGAAATCCAACATGAGATCCATTTACAATAGGATGCTCCTTTACCAAATATTGGCATGTATAGGATGGCTTCTGTTGAGATGGAGGAGATCAAGAAATAGGTGTAGGAGTTGCTAAATCAAGGAGTCACTAGACCTAGTTCTTCTCCGTACGGCTCACCAATTGTGTTAGTGCCAAAGAAAGATGGCACATGGACAATGTGTGTAGGCTATAGGGTGCTAAACAAAATTACAATGAAGAATTGATACCCTCTCCCTCACATTGATGAATTATTAGATCAGTTGAAAAATGTTGTCTATTTTACAAAACTAGATTTGTGTAGTGGAAATCACTGGGTTAGAGTTACAAAACAAGACATTTAGAAGACTACATTCAAAATAAAATAGGGGTTGTTCGAATGGATGGTGATTCCATTCAGACTATGAAATTCTTTGGCCACATTTATGAGGGTAATGAATGATCTGTTTAGGCCTTTTCCTTATAATTTTGTGCTTGTATATCTGGATGACATTATTGTTTATACCAGGACATGGGATGAACCTGTATTTCATATCAAGAAGGTGCTTGATGTTATGAGAAAAGAAAAATTGTATGTAAAATTGTTAAAGTGTGAGTTTGGGAAGACCTTTCCAGTTTATTTAGGTCACATAGTTTGTAATGGACAATTGAAAATAGATCCATCTAAAGTAGATGTGATTATTAAGTGGACTAATCCCACAAATGTTATAGAGTCCGAAGCTTTTTGGATGCGGTACAGTATTGTAGAAGGTTCATTGTGAACTTCTTTGTTATCACAACCCCATTACATGCATTGACAAGTGCGATGAAGGAATTTTAGTGGGGAGGAAAGTAGCAGAAATCCTTTGACATGTTGAAAGAGAAGATCAGCATAGCACCAATGATAGCCTTATCAGACCTTCAATAACCTTTTTAGATTGAAATATATTCCAGTGGATATGCCATGGGTGATGTATTGATGCAACAAAGGAAGCCTTGGTCCAAAGTGTAAAGAAGTGGAAACACTACCTGATCAGTAAGGAGACCATCATCCATACAAATCATCAACCCTGCAGTACCTTCAATCATAAACCAAGCCTCAACAAGCCCGTCATTTTAGATGGATGAGATTCCTCAAATGGTTTCATCTAGTAATCAAATACAAAAAGGCCGTGAGCAACAAAGTAACGTATATGATTTCTCACCTTCCTATTTCTGCATCTGTAGTTTTGCAAAACACTTCTTTATCATTAGAAGGTTATGCTAGAAAATATGATAACGATAATGATTTTAAACAGATTTATGCAAAACTGACTCATGGACCGTAGATGGACAATTATTATTTGTAGGGAAAACTATTATATCACCTTGGAAAACTGTGCATACCCATTGATAAAAGGGTACATGTAATCCGAGAGGCTCATACCTCTCTTGTATCTAGTCATTTTGGGGTTGAAAACACTTTATGTCATTTATAGAGGTTTTGTTTTTGGCCTCATATTAAAAAAAAATTTATTCGTTTTGTGAAGGGTTGTGTGTTGTGTTCTGTTTCAAAGGCCTCTAATAGAAAACTTGGCCTCTACACACCACTCTCTATTCCGAGTCGACCATGGGAAAGTGTGTCCATGGATTTTGTGGGAGGTTTGACTATGTCTAGGAAAGGTCACAACTATTTGTATGTTATCGTGGATCATTTTAGTAAAATGTGTATTTTAATGCCTCATAAAAATTAGATCACTGCTAAGTAGACTACTTATCTTTTCTTTCAACATGTTCTGGTCCATTTTGGGTTGCCCACATCTATTATGTCATATTGAGACTCTCGCTTTCTTGGAGAGTTATGGACCACCTTATGGAGAATGATGGACACTAAGCTAAAAAGAAGTATAGAATTTCATCCATAGACTGATGGGAAAATAGAGGTTATCAACTACACCGTGGTACACTTGTTACAAGGCTATTGTGAGAAACATCCCAAATTGTGGGATGAACAACTTCCTTATGTGCAGCATGCATACAATCAAGCAACACATTCATCCACATATAGCTCACTATTCAAGACATGTTTTGGTTATCTACCAAGGGATCCCTTAGATATGGTCTTTGGGAAAGATGAGGATGGAAATGAACAAGATGATATGGACAAAGCATGGAAGTTTATTCATCAAATAAGGGTGATTCATTAGGTAGTACAAGAGTAGTTAGAGAAGATTCAGGCTCGGTACAAAGCTCGAAATGATAAGCATTGAGTTGACCATCAGTTTCAAGTTGGGGGCAAGGAATGGCTCCACATCAACAAGGATAGAATGAAGGGGGAAGGGAAAAAACTCAAACCCGTTCGATATGGTCCCTTCACCATATTGGCAAATATTGGAGACAATGATTTTCGTCTTGACTTACACACTTATATGAAAATGTAATCAGTAGTGAATGTTGAAAACCTAAATATTTATGAACCTCCATTGATTATGGATACTGAAGAGGTTGCACAAGTTCCTATAGTGGATGATTTTGCACCAAAGTATCTAAATAAGTTGTCGGAAGATATCATACTTGATAAGAAACTAAAACTTCACGATGGGGAGATGTGGGGTACATTCATGTGGGCTTCAAAGGAATGCATCCGAGTAAAGCTCAGTGGATGGAGAAAGAAAAAGTGAGGGAGTAATTTCCTCACTTTCCAATTGATTGAAAAGGATTTTGGCAGTCCAAAATCTCTTAGTGGGGAGGATTGATCCAAGTGGATCTTTAAAAAGTACTAGTGGCATGGTAAGAAGGATCAAAAATCAAAGTGGTAAAAACTCTATAAACATAGCATTGGATCGGAGTGCTCATCATCTTGATTCCAACAATGTGAATAGAACTCAAATATGAGTTCATAGCAAGAAGTTAGAGCTAGTCAAAGATCAAGTTTAACTTGGACAGGTCGTAGGAGGAGGTGACGTGGAAAAACTCTCAGCGAATGGAGAAGTGCTAAGTGGCAGGCCACCATTGGTCCTGCATATTGCATATCACAGAAGGAAGAGGTCGCACTTTAAGAAAAATCTTCCCCATCACTATCAAGTTGTGATCTATTATATAACAATCGTAGATTGGAGGTGGTCAAAGTTAAAGAGTTGGCCCCAAGCACGTCAAGGTTGTGATGTGCTACATCGCAATCGTAGATCGCAAGGAGGGAAGATTTAAAGAATTCGCCTCAGGAGCAAGCCAGGTTGTGATGTGATATATCACAATTGCAGAGCCAGGTTGCGATTTGCAATATCACAATCACATTTCACAAAGGGAAGTACCCACATAAAGTACTAACCTCGGTTCCCGCTGATTGCGATTTGTGATGAGGCTTCCAGACACAGTATATTATGTATTTTGTTTAATAGCCCATCGAGTCCACTGTTATCATAGGGTGCTTATTATAAATGCATAGGACTGTCTACTAATTGAAATGTCGATGGTGATTTGCGATCTTTGTGTCGATGGTTTATTAACGCCGATAAAGCTGTCGGGATTTAGGGAATATTCCAATTCATGTGAAAATTGTGTTAAAGTTGATTTTATATGTTTAAATAGGTTTTGTTACCTACATACTATTTGTGGCCTCAGGAATATCTGTTGGAAAAACTGCTTGTTAAAACTTGTCATCTGTTTGGAACTACCCAGAAATTGAGGAGTTGACCAATTAAGATTACATAATGTACAGTCTACATAGGGAAAGAGGAGGAGACTGGCCAGTAATTCAGAACATTATATGCAGCAGTAATCCAACCTGGAAGCAGGGGCCGTAACCTCGCCTTGAGCAGCAGGGAGGTTTCGAGAAGGTGTAGAAAGCTTGACTATCTGAATTGGGTGTTCATATAGGCATTTTTGCATGATTTTTTGTGAGAATTTCAGTGGTATTGTCTATTTATAAAGCTGGGATCTCCATTATTCGTCTATCTTCCAGCTTTGAGGTATAACAATTTTAAATGAATGTTGCTTGTGCTTTCATCTCTTTTATGCCACTTAATGAAAAAAGGCCTCCCTACTATTGAGTAGGGCCCAGAGACATAGTCCAAATTGGATGAACTTAATAATCAAATATTTTTGTCATGGTTTCTTTCTTATCATGTTATTTCCGCATTATATTATGTGCTTTTAAGTTCCATGTTTAATAAGCTACGTTTCATGGAATTTTGATGCATTTGTAAGTAAAATATCTTGGTTGATGCACCCAAGAAGTTGAAGAGTCATGTCAGTTGAAAATTCATAGGAGGTTGAATGGTCATAAGGGTACTCCAAGAGTCATAAGGGTAAGGCATCACCCTTGGCTATATATACACCCCTCATTGTATGAGAAAGTACTTTTTACCTTAGCTCCTCCCACATAGCCTTGAGAGTCTGTAGTTTGTTCTTTAAGGAGTGAGGAGTGGCTTCAATGTACCACTAATGGGACTAGTGATGTATGGTGTACAAATTTGTCTTAGGACTTTTGATTAATTCAGAAGCATGTTAAGGTCAACAAGTTTTCACATGTGTTTTGTAGATGTTTGTAAGACTACTCTTTAAAGATTTGTAATGCATGTTTGCTTAACCTATACTAAGATAGTTGAACTACTTTGGTTATTTTAGTATGTATATTGTTCAACATCTGTTTTATTTCTTATCACCGATGTATCATCCCTATGGACTACTCCATGGGATACTAAAGAAATCACCTTTGTGTATTGGCTATCAGTGGTATCACATCCTTATGGACTAATTTGTGTGATGCTCGACAAACCATCTTTGTTTTCTTGTTATAATGACCTTCACATCCATGTGGACTACTCTGTTGGGTGGTGTACATGTTATCCCCTTCACCTTGGTTTTAACAACTGTCATGTCGGCTATGGACTATTCCACTGGATGTTGGACATACATTTCTAGTTTGTGTGTGTCTCTTCCTGGGTAGTACTACTACCTCTCATTTAGAGGCTCACTTTACTCTCCCCCTTTGTAGTAAGATAACTTTGACATAGGTACATTACGTTCTCACCAGGCACACATACCTTGTTGTTTGAAGATACCAATGTAACACTCTCATGTGCTGACAGTTAGATCCAAGGTAGATCTATAAGTATATGGAAATCGGGCCTTCATACCGAATGGGACTCCTACACCAAACGGTGAGGTCTATTTGGGACTTCACATCAAGTAGATCCCCTTTGTTTATGGTTCCAACACTATCAACAGGACTACACTGTAGAGATGGAAATCTCATCCTTTGAATTGTGTGGGCTAATGGAGAATATATCTATATGTTTGGATTCCTTTAGGAATTGTATCATTGTGTTTTTGCAAGGTAATAGGCTATGTGGGTGGATAGTATATAATTATAGGACCTTTATTATCCTTGTGGAACTATATCCCAACTCAGGTGTGACTTGATTTTGAAAGAATTAGAGTAGTAGATTATATGGTTGCATATAACATCTGATGTTTGTATCCAATCATGTGCATTCATTTTTTAAAGTGAAGTGTTTATCATTGTTTTTTTATTTATAGCTTTACTGCTATGTTGAAATGATTGAATGATGTGTTTAATTTATATCTTGTATTTAAATATTGTTTTTCATTTTCAATTAATTTGCAATCATGTTTTATGAATTATTGTTTGTTTCATTATTTATCCATCATATTGTGCATATGTATTTGGTGAAGAAATGGTAACATTGTCATTTTGGATTATAACGCTCCCTAGATCTAGATATGGGTGTAGGGTACGTTACAATGAGCATAATTGATAATGCGTGGCAATCCAATGTTGGATGAGAATTATAAAACCAAATAAGAACCACAAATGGAAACTTTGGGTGGTAGGAAATGAACTTTAGAAGTGGAGAGAAGGTATAAAACACAATGTAGTATTTCTTGATGGACCTTCAAAACTAAATCCATGGGTGGTAGTTGCAAGGGGTTGGGGGGTTATATGCTTCCCTAATGGAAATAAAGAAATTAAATTTTCCTGAGGACTAGGCCATGAAACTAAAAGTGAGGTGGAGAGTGTAGCTAGACTCCTAGGATTATCTATCCTCAATGAGAAGGGGATGTCCCAAATTAAAATTTTAGGAGACTCATTTATTTTTATTAGAATGTTGTATCTATAATGCACTATGTATAATTTTTGGATCTCATTTCTCACTTAGAGTGTGATATATTTATGTTTCCAATTTGAATTAATCTGCTTTTATCAAATCCTGAGTAAAAATGGTGAGGTTGATTTTCAGGCCAACATTGCAGTTAGAATGGAGGGACCCTTAGCATAAAAATAGGGTCTCCTAGTGCACATCATTAATATGTTATTTTTGGAGCCTGATACAAGATATTTAGTGTACCCACACATAATGCCAAGTGACATTGAAGAACAAGAAACTTATTGCCACTATGGGAACTTCGCATCCTATGGAATTCTCGATGGAAAACATACTTGAATGTAATGATGGATAGGAGGATGGTAATATGTGGAATTTGTAGTAGGTTAATTCAATGTTTTGTTCTATATTTCTCTATTTATTTGATGCCTACCCTCTCCCATGTGGGTATATCCTCTTGGTTGCTCAAGATGGTAATGGTAGAATTTTGCATTGGGAAAGGGAGTGGTTGTAGTGGTTTGTTTACTTTTGTGTGTGCTTCCACCTATCTTCATGTGACCTCCCTCATGGATACCATGGGATGTTTCCATTGTTTCACAAAGTGCTACATGTTCAATGAATTGTTGGAGTTTCAAAGAGTAACTCAAATATGTGAGAAAGAGATTGTAACCATTAAATGTAGTGTTGTATGTTCCAACTCTTAGTGGAAGAGTATGGAGGTGGAGTTGGAGTGAAAACAAATATTTAAGAATAGAGTAGGAAATATTGTGTGGTTGAAACTCTCTCTTAGGGATTGGAATTAAACGATTTTTTGAAATAACATCAAGATTTTATGCACGTCCCTCATAACACACTTGGAATTGGATTTGTAACCGAGTTAATTGAAGTATCTAGTTACTAGAGTTGTGGTTCATCCCAATGTCCTTTATGATATCATTGTGTCTCATATATTATTGTCCTCAAAGTATATGGGGGATTTAATGGTGGGTGAATTTGTTATTGTAGGTATAGGACATTGGGGAAATTAGGAACTTCAGATGTGGTTGTAGAGAAAACTTTTGAAGTGGCTAACCCCAAGGATTAGAAAGATGAATAAATGCCAATTTTGGAAGACGCTACAAAACTTCTAGTGGATTTCAATACTTATATCCCCACAAGTATAATATTTTAGATTTATCTTTGAATTTGAATGCATTGACTTATAGTGAGAACATAAATGTCCCTAAGGAAATATCCTTTAGTATTATCTTTGAATTTTAATGTATTGTTATGTAGCATTATTAGTTCAACAATTTGACAAGTAGATTATCTACTATAATTGTATTTGGTATTTGATAGTATATGCCAACATAAAATGCTTTGGACTTGTTTGAAGGTTGTAACTACTTCTAATATTTTTGCGTTACACCATTACCTAGTTCAATGGAAACTCTCTCTATTATAAAATATAACCATTACTATTAGAGAGAAGTTAAAAACAAAAAAAAAAAACAAAAACAAACTTACACATACACAAATGATAGCTAAAAGGATATTAACAACAATTAAATGCATCCTAATAATAAGAAAATTTAATAAAAAATTTTCTTATTTGAATCTTCTTTCTTAATTGCACCACTTTGCAACCTAGTATATGAGGGAGATGTTGTCATGTAACGTTACACTATTTTTTTGTAAATATATTCCAAATAATTGTTGCACTGAGAGGTGCTCTACAACTCAGTATGAGAGAGATGTTGTCACTTAATGTTACATTTAAAAATAGTAAAATAATCATTTAAATTGACAAATTAAAAATAGTAATAACAAAAGAAATTAATATTGGCCATAATTAAAATACTTCAATTTGCACCTTAATTTTATATAACTTTATATAGATATATAAAGCAACCGAAAGTAAACAAAAAAAAATTACCTTCTAGTATGAGGAATAAATATACTTTCTTCACTACTTAAAATGGAGATAAGTAAAACTAGTAATTGCACCACATGTTGCAAAGGAAACATTGTAAGGTGTTACCATAGGAAAGAGTGGCATAGAAGAAAGAAGTAATTTTTTATGCAAGTTGACAATGCTTGAACTACTACAAGCATAAGTTGTTGTTGTTTTGATTCTACCATGGCCTTGGTAACCTCAGTTTCTTTCAAGGATACTATCATTAGATGTACCTCAAGTGAAAAAGAGAGGCCTAAAAATGGAAAAAAGTAGAAATATTCATCAAATATATATTTAACATGTTTAATTTACTGAGAAGGCAGAGAAATTCCATAGATAATCAATTAGAAGAAAGAAATCATATGGAACTACTCTTGTTTTTGAAAAAGAAGAGATAATGACATTGTGGATGAAAGAGAAGGATTGTGGTTCTTTCCTAAACATTATTATGTACATGTTTCCCTAAAGGAAGAATATCGAAATGATTTATTTTAAGATAATACCCTTGATGACATCACTAATCAAAATATTGGTGGAGACGAGGATTAAACTACTATAAGAGTTGATGATTTTGTTTTTTGCCCCACTAGAAAGTGTGTTGTAGAACCAAAAGAGAAATGTAGTAGTATCGATGACATGCATTTTGACCTGAATTAATGTTTTAAAAAGGAGTTAAGGTAGTGTTGAAAGTGTTGGAAATCCATAACCCAAGTGGTCTCCCCAATGTGAAGTCCTAATTAGATCTCACATTGTTTGGTGCAGGAGCCCCATTCGGGATATTTTCCATGTTTACATATATCTCAAAGATATGCGTTGGTTGTAACTATCATCACAAGAGAGGGATGCAATGGTATCTTCAAAAAGAAAGAAGGTGTTTCTAGTGATTGTTCATTTGTAAATGTTTCAAGGTTCATCTACTATGGAGAGGGGAGAAAAGTGAGCCTCTAAGTGAGAGGTAATAGTACCACCCAGGAAGAGACACACATTAACCAAAAGGGTATGTCTAACATCCAACGGAATAGTCCACAATATATGCAATGGTCATTATAACCAATTAATGAAGAAATATCTATCTAAGGTCCTATGGAATAGTCCACAAGGATGGGACAACAATAACAACAATTACAACACATTATCAATAATATAAGCACTAAAGTAACCAAAATAGTTCAGTTATCTTAGCACACGTGAAAGCAAACATGAAATACAAACATCCACTGAATAATCTTACAAACATTCATATTCCATGCATGAAAAATATGTTGGCCTTGAAGGCTTCTTTTATTAAGTAAAAGTTCCAAGACACATGTTTACGATGTACATCACTAGCTCCAGTAGTGGAACATTGAAGCCACTCCATATTCATGTGTGTCCTTTGGACTTCCACTTTACAATACATTTTGAATATAATATACATGGTCCACAATGATGATTTGGAATATGGAAACTCATGACACATCATGACATGAAACTGTTGACATGGATTGCTTGATAATGTGGCAATGTGAATCTATTTCTATTTTTAGGTCTTTGATGTATTCTTGAGAACACATTGTCTTCCACCCCCTCATGGCCTGGTGATAGGAAACCTTGATGATCTTAAGTCTTGAGTTGTGGTTGCAAGTTGGTGTCCCTTTGATTTCATTTTATAGATGAGCTTGTTTTCTTAGCTGCAAATATGGATTTCTTCATGCTTCCCTTTTTCATCTCCTCCCTTGTCATCCTATCATGGTGTGAGAGAGTATCTGCATATGAAATTCACTCATGACAAGATGACATGAGTCTGAAAACCCCTAGTCTAAGATAGAGAATTTGGATCCATAAACTTGTCTGAGGCCCGGTGGTAGGTTGGGAGAGAGGGCTCAGTGACTACGCAATTGTGAAGTTCAAGAAACCAAGGGTCGGGATTGATCAATAAAACTATGCAGTGTGCAGCTCAGACCAAACTAAGGGAAGAAATTGCCCAGTCGAGACTGATGAAATTTTTTTCAGAGTCCAAACTGAGGAAAAAATTTGCATAGTCCAAACTTAGGCAAGGGGGACTGTGAAACTATGCAACGACACAATTCACAAGATCAGGGAGAAATCCCAATGTTTGTGCTTGCATAGTGCACATTTCACATCAGGCTAGGAGGAATGATTGCATAATCCTGAAGGCCAAGACAGTGCCTTGAGCATAGGAACTACATAGTGCAGCATCCCTAAGAGGTAAGGGCTATGCATTTCATAGTGACAAGATGGAAGTTCACACCTTGACATTTGGAACTTCATCGTGCATAGTCCAGGTAGGCCAGGTGAAGCAAGTTGCTGGTTGGAAAGCCTCTTCATAAATGGTTACGTGTCAGACCAGTGAGACTAGTGTGTTTGATGATAAAGTTTCAACTATGATTTCACACTTAGCATACTTCACGACACAATAAAATATATCTCCCATGACACATAAAATATGCATTTACCTCTGTTTGATAACCTTATGAATAGTTACGATAAGTGTGACACTTAAGATACACTTTGCGATGAACGTGATGACACTTGTCCGACAATGCTCAAAAATTTGTAAATGAGTGAAATAGATGTTTGAATGGTTAGAACAAATCCTAGAAAGAAAGCTATACCCGCTAAACCATCAGAACATGCTTCTATACATTGTGCAACATTCAATCATGTGAAAAGATGACAGTATAGACAACACACAAAGGGGAGAAGAACACTTCAAGAAAGTACATGAAATGAGTTTCGGTGTTTGCAACAAAAATGTACAAGACCAAGGAAGCCTATGAAATTGAGTGTAAGCCAAAATTTTGGAGGGTTTTGTAATAGCTACAACACTTGGTGACACACAGGTAGAATTCCATCTTCTTTGTGTTGGCTAACTTCTTTGTGCAGTTCCTTCATTCTTCATGGAGTATTGATTCATCATGTAGATTACTTTGGTCCCCACAACTAACCCATGAATAAACACAGTTCCTTTTATTCCTTGTCGATTGAAAACAACATAAGATTCAACAATATCACAAGTATTTGAGTTGGTAAGGGTAGCGTAGCTCACGAACTTAAGATTTTTAGAGTATAGTTTTTCATCTCTAGTGTTGCTCTATTAGCAGTAGGCTAGGATAGTACCCCGACGGAGTCACGTAGGAACACAAACATTTATCTGCTCCTAATGAGCCTAGACAGTACCCTAGAGGAGTTTCTTGATTCACCTCTCTATGTAGGAAGCCTTTGTATTCTTTCATTATTTCTTTTAAAGAGAATTGTGAATCAAGACGTATTTATTTTAGGGTGGAAGAGGGATCCTAACTTATTCAGAGAAAAGGAGGTTATTCCTTTAGAGAAGATATAAAGACCTCTTATTTAGGCTTTCTCATTTAGATTTTTTTCCCCTTCTCTTCTTCTACTAGTTGGATAAGTATGAAGATACTGAAACATAAAGATCGAGTGTAGGCATGAGGTTTCCAGAATAAACACGGGTTCATGATTGTATTTTATGTTGGAACTTTATTGGCCAAAAGATATAACCATCACAAGGAAGATGAACTAGAGGTTAGCCAAATGTTGAAGTGTCACAAGATTCTTTAGAATTCAGCCACACACATACTAAGAAGCCAAAATAGGTCCAAGCCCAACACTTATTCACATGATTAAATCAAAAGGAGATAAACAATAAGAAATAAAAGAAAGAAAATATAACAAACAACAAGGAAACAAAACCATAAGACAAGAAAAATAAGCTAAACAAAAGCATAATGCAAAAGAAAAGTAAGAATAATGTGAGATGAGTGAAAGATAAGGAGAACTAGGATGCAACTAAACCTACTCCTAACATAACAACTAGAAGGTAGGGGTAACGTGTAATGGAATTTCCAATGTATCCACCATAATCCTTCCCAGCCTGTAATCACAAATATGTGATCGATTGAGATAGATATAGATCCATGTCTAAGAGAAAAGATGAGAGCTTGAATAATTTGCATAAAAAAATTAAGGTTTTTCCTATGGACAGAAAGGTGTTTCACAACCACTACTTTCATCCAATTCAAAGTCTTACCTCTCAGATGGAAAGCATAATCAAACAAAACTCGAAGAATTCTTGCAAATTCACCTTCTTTTGTGTCATCCTCATTATAAAGAACTCAAAAATGGTGAAACTTGTTTATTGCAATGGATCTTTCAGAATAAGATTGCTCCAACCATTTAGCGATTGGATTATAAGTTCATGGCGATCCTCTTGAAATCCTTGAAATCTTTGGAAATATGGATTTTCAATTAGAGGAATGGGATTATAATGAGAATATTGTGAGTGAAAATATATTTGATCATATTTCTTGGTCATTTCAAGATAGTGAGGACCTAACATAACCATTAGTTGATATTGAAGTGCCTCAACTGCTCAACAAAAATTCGAACAATGAGATGTTAAACAATCAAGATCGAAGAATGTAAAATAACTAGCATTGGATATGTTGGTTGGAAAGTAATAACATGAATGATAGTCATCAAAGATAGAATAATGATCATATAAGTTGATTAAAGCATCAGATTCCCATTTTGTAATAAATGGTTATAAATCAATTAGAATAGTTTTGCTAATTCTCTGAACAATCAATCCAAGTTCCTCATAAACCAAATGACAAACCATTTTATGCCAACACAAAATATACATGAGACTAGTCAAGACATAGTGAATGAAGAAGAACTTGATTCGTGTGATGAATTGTGTATTCATTATTAATCCAATGGATGAAGATTCAAAATATGAATGTTGATGGTGTTGGACCTACAAACATGTTAGGGGATCTCCCCGGTATCAAGTACCAATTAGACCTCATAACATTTGGTGTAGGATTCCCACCAGTGAGTCATACACTAATGTCTTGACCATAGTTTCGCACAGAGGAAAGTAAGATAACTCTGTTGGTAGCAAGGGTGTGACAGTTACAGTGAGCCAAGGAAGGTGCATGAGAGGTTCTAACACACGGGGGTTGAGATGAGTGTGCCCCTTGGAAACCTGTGATAGCATGCAGTTAATAATGGAACACACGAGCAAAGATGCATCACAACATGGAAGGAAAGTTAGCTAGCAATCCAAAGTGATGGCTAAACCAAAAACACCTTTTGGAAAGGTTCATACATACATACACATATAGTTATACATGCATGTGTAAGTAAACCTATACATATATCATTTAGATTAAACGAGGTAGCATAGAATACAATACAACATATGCATGAAATGTTGTGGCTCTTATTATATTAAGAAGTGTAAGTTCTAGTCATATAATACATCCATGTCCAACCACTAGTTTAGATAATGGAACGTTACAGCCACAAACGCCTGCTCCTATAAAGAGATGTACTGGCTCTGCATAGTGGAGAAGCCAAGGCTCATTACAATATTATCCAAGCTCTCTCCAAGATATTTTTATCGGAAGCTTAGCTAACCAAAATCCCATACAATGATTTATGAGGGACTATTTATAGCAAATGATGGGGTGGCCCTTGACATTCCCCTTTGTGACAGTTCAACTATCCTCATGACTCTTCATCTACTTTATGATTGTTACATCCAACTATCAACACTTGACTTACACTTGAAAAGACATTACATTACAATGCACATGTACCCATGTGAGAGAAATGGCTTGATCAAGCCATGCTACACATCACTATGACTTAGACAACCATGGAAGTCCAACTCCTCAACATCCTTGCTTTGATCAACAGTAACATACTGATGCCAAGATCGGTAGTTTGCGATGGTGTCCATGTGCTCTAAGATGACATCTTTTTGGAACCTGACTCTTGCCTCCATAGCATTAGGGTAGACTACTCGAGCTCCTCTATCGAACTCGTCTGTAAGCATGCACATCATTATCTTCAATGCGGCTAGACCAACAACATATTTGTGCATGATTTCTACACTCATGGGCAAGTCTGGGCTAGTGGTAATGTGCATCAACTCGTCAAAGTACGAGTCAAGATCTAGTCAAACTTGTTCCTTTGTCTTCACTTGGGTGAGGGCCCCAATCGAGGGGATCGCATGTGTGTGCACCAAAACATCCATACTCTTGAATACACATGCATGGGAAACCCATATACTAGTGACGAGCAGTGGGAGCTCTTCATAGTTCCAGATCTGACTCCATATATGTGCCTTCAGCTCAACCACATTGACCTTCATCATATTATCCAAGTGAAGTAGGGCTCCCTAGTAACTCATCATCCATGTTTGCATGTAATCAACGATAGCATGCAAGTTCGTCAAGATAAATTCTCTTCCAGCACATCGCTGCTACCATCCATTGAGATGGACGACTGCCTTATGCATGGTGCTAAACTTGGAGTACAACGCTCACATAACTGTGTCAAGGTACAATAAATTTTCTAATATTGCCTTCTTCAGTTTAGCTCGGATGGACTTTGTCACCAACTCTACTCCTTTCTTGGCCATCTGTAGTTCCATAGCCATTCGCTCATTCTCATCTATCAGAAAGAGAACAATTGAGCTAGTGGCTTTGTCATACACTTTGGTTGTATCAGCCAAGGTTGCTAGATGTTTGTGAACATTAGACAGAATCACTCGTTACTCAACTTGCACAAGAGATTTAGGATCATCTAGATTGGACACTTTGTGAGACTGCACAACTCTATGTTGAGACTTGTCGAATGAGATGTTGTGCATCTCTCCTTCCGGCTGATCTCCAAGGATCTCAGTGCCTCATTGGTCACTTGAGACTTTCTCATCATCTAGATGTAGTGAAATGGGTAAGTTGACCTCTTAATGACGAGGCATGAGGTTGGTGTTATGTTCCAATTCCCATTGCTCCATATCCGTATCCAATTGTTGAAGTGTTTGTTCTATCTCACGAGAAAAGTCTTCCTCCTGCAATGGTTCACCCTATCTGCTTGATGCTAGTTGATCTGATGAGTCCACTACTTGTATGGGTGTTGTTTCATCCATTTACACATGTTGTGCCCCCTGTCATACTTGTTGATGTTGCAGTTCCCTATCCTATTTGCACAATTCTTGTTCCTTCCAAACTTGATCCTTCAACTCATACAACTCCTTCTCTATTTCCGCCATTATAATCTTCTACTTCTAGATTTGCATGATTCGCTTGTCACATTGTTTCCTCTTTTCCTCTATAGCCATATCTTCTTTCTCCATGAGTGGATCTGCTTGGAACTTGCAACTTTTCTCTTCCTTCATGCAATAGACAATCTTCCTCTTTCCCTTGTCACACACTGGTATGCTTGCCTCTATTGCTACTGTTGCTAGTGTTGGTCCTCTCTAGGATGCCACTTCATGTTGCTTCACTAACCACTCCACAACGATGCCAACTTGTTCATTGGTTCTGGAGAAACTGTAGCAATATCTCCATGGGTCCTCCTCTGCCAAATGAAATTCCCTGTGGATCCAGTTGAACTGTACTGACATGTAGTGATCTTTCATAATACAATGTGGGTCATACATATTGTAACTTTCGAGGTCGAATGGATACTTGTTCATCTGTTCTACTTTGAAATCCACTTTCTTGAAACTTCGGATCTCATATAACCTAATCCACAATAGAAGAGCAGGCCAAGGTGCCTTCTTCTTCTAGTGAAGTCTAGTTGTTAATCCTGTTGAGATGTGATATGCTACTTCCTACATGACAGGTATGTCCAAATAAAACTTCGGTACAACATGCAGAGGCTTCTCCGCATTGAACATTCATATGAAGGTGTCAAATAGTGAGGCATACCAATCAGTAAGGCCCATCAGTGTCTCCATTGCTGCCCTTGACATGTAGGGTGGATCTAGTTTGAATATCATCTTGTAAACTAGGATGAAAATATGATTGGATAGTCGTGTGATAACTCCTCTGAAGCTGCACTCAGATACTTACAATATGTGTTCACAATAGTCTTTGCTAGTGACCATGCCCACTCCAAGCCCAGGAACTCCTATCGAGCATAGATTTCATCTAAGATGTATTTGGACATGTAGATCTCTTCCCGCATACCTCCAGGTGACTATTGAACATTCATTACCTGTTCCTTCAGCTGATGAGCCAACATGCCAAACCAGTTGCATGGTTTGCCCTCTATGGCCAGTTGGTCTAGCATGATCACCCAATGTTGTGGGAAGATTTCCATGATTTCTTGGGCATACAGTCGACGTGAAAATATGACTAAGTATTAATACACCTTCCGAAATATCCTCATAGCCAGTTCCTTTTCCCAATTCTTCAGAATGTCTCTGGAGTTGGCACTACTCCTAGGTAAGCTAAAAGGAGTCTCCATGATAGTCATGGGCTCTAACATCTTATACATATCATCATAATTCTATGCCCATAAGGTTTCAAGCTTTGTCCCACTGACACTCCTCAAAGTCATCATCTTGGGACCAACGTGTGAGATGATCCAGTGTATCATGTCCGCGCATGGGAACGTGGGGTATCTGCATGCAATCTGATACAAGCTATACTTGTGAATGTTCACATACACCTAGTAGCCTTTGAGTTATTCGCGAAAAGGGCCTTCAAATGCTTCATTGATCTCTTTCCATTTCAGCATGATGTCCTTGTCTAGAAACAACTTGGTATCTTCATAGATTGGTAGACATGCGGACATTCATTCAACTTCTACTCCAATTGCATTTCCATCAGTGTCCTTTGATACTGCTCTCTTTGAGACCATTGATCTTGTATTTCTAAGAGGTAGATAAACAAATGAAAGATCTAGAGACAAAGCGATATGCATGGAAAGAAATTTCTCAGTGAAAACCAAAGAAAATCTGGGGAATGACGTAACACATACCTGGGGAATGATAGGAAAATATTGCGCAATTTCTTCTGGGAGGTTGGGTGACTAGCTTCCAGAACTACGCAAGAGGTAGTCTAGGCTATCTAGGAGGCAAGACTATCTATTGGATTTGTGCAATGTACAATCCAGGTTGATTGCTGACTGCTGGAATTGCATAATATGCAATTCCAGCTGGAAATGACTACAAGCTCAGGGACTGCACTGTGGAATTTTTTGGGCCAACAATCATTGTCCCTCAGAAATGTACAAAACAATCCTAGAGGATAGTGGCTGGGAAAAATTCACATTTCTCGAGAGGAAGACAGAGTCTTCCTTCCCTAGATTATGCAATGTTGTCTCGTTGAGGCAGAGTCTGGGCCAAGGCTGGCCAAACTCGCCGATGGGAAACTAAAAGAAAATATGAAAGTGAATGCACGACAACATTAAGTGAAAGCAGGAGTTATTGATTGTGCATGAAAACATTGAATAAAATATTAGGAAAACAGATCAACATGCATGTGGTGAAGTGAGTCACCAAATCGGCGACCATTCGTGCAAAATAGTCTCATGCATGCATGTAAATGACATCAATCATTCAAAGAAATCAAGAAATCAACACTCACATAGCTAAAAACACAAAAAGCAATAGAAATGCTAAAAAAGACAAGTTGAAACCACTTACCCGTGAATAGCTTGAGCAGGATGTGTCAAAGGGTCTTGGATGCACTGTGGGATGTCAAAGCTCCAAGATTGATGTGAAAGAATGAGTTCTGATGCATCGAATAAATAAGTTTGAGCTCATGATTTGCATGCCACAAATCTAGGAAGAAACGAAACATGGAGGAAAGTTTCTAAAACGAACTTTGCCTGTAACCTCCAACAACTAAAAATAACTCCCTAAATCAAGGGATTCTTTTTGCATGTTGCCTTTTGTTATTCCAAGAAAATGAAAGCCATGCATGCAAATCAATTTTCCTTCTTCCCAGGTGGAACTGGTGAACCTAAATGCTCATGCATGAGGCTACTCAACTACTGGGAGAAAATGTGCATTTCTACATGGGAGCTGGGTTCGCTGCCCAGGAGATTTACACAATTTCTTGGTAGAGCAGCTAACGGTTACCTGGGACTGTGCAATTCCTGGGTGAAGCAGTCCTACTGGGAAGGATTTCGCAGTTTTTTGGGTGAAGCCTAACAGGCAGGATTGCACAACCAAGTCCGGATGAAAAACCTATGAGGGGAATCCATCAATCTTTGATCGACAAGCTGTCTTTGTGCAAGAAAAATAATGAAGCTTGTGTACTTGACGAAGCAAGACAAGGTGTTGTGAAAGGTTGGTAGGGAGGCTCCAAAACAAAGCTAAGGAAAAATTTTGGAGGGTGGTTATAGCCGCTACAACACTTGGTGACAACTGGTAGAAATCCAGCTCTCCGAATGGACCTTGTTTGTGAAAATCTAGTCTAACACCTCAAGGGGTATTTTTCAGTTCTCAGTTCATCTTGGTTTTACACTAGCTTGATTGTAAGATGTAGCATATGCCAGACTCTTGATTAACACACATTCCAAGATAAGGAAACACATTTGTTTTGATTGGGGTTGAACGATATATTGGTGCACAAGTAGTATAGTCATCAGAGTCTTAGTTTCATCTCTAGTGTTGCTTCACTGCCAATAGGCCTAGACAATACCCTGACAGAGTCACATAGGAATACAAGCATGGCTCTGTTCCCAGAGCCTGGTTAGTACTCCAGCAGAGTTACTTGCATCACCTATCTACACAAGAAGCCTTTCTCTTCTTTCACCTTATTAGTTTTTCATTTTGAATTTTTTCACTTTTCATTTTTTCATAACTATGCATAGAACTTATTCATTTCGGAGGCGGAAGATGTATCCCGACTTATTGAGAGCCGAAGAGGTTGTTCTAGTAGAGAAGTAGTTTATTATACCTTTGACTTTGTTAGGTCCCTATAATACTAGTTATTACCTCATTACTATCGTAGTTGTATCCCTTATTAATATTGTTGTGCCCCTATTGTCCCCATATTTTTATTACTGTGCCCCATAGAATCCCTCTATTGTTATTTTTGTGGCTTCATGTTATTATTGTTAGGTCGGCTGGGTTATATTGTGACTCCTCAGACTCCTATATATAGAAAGGAGGTTTTGTCATTTGAATCATCCAAGAATTGTTCATTTGTGTAATGTAAAGGAGGTTTCCCCCTCGAAGAGGCTGAATTCTAAGGCGTTGATCTCTCTTTCTATCCTTTTGTGAGCTGATTTCAAAACATTTGGTATCAGAGATTTGGATTCTAGGGTTTCGTTGCTCCAAATAGGTCATCGTGGCATTTTTGCTATAAATTTTTTGTTGCGAAGTTTCAGAAGAAAAAAATCGCACTGAACCCCGGGTCCAAATTTCAGAGCTTTTCGCACTATATTTGCAGAGATATGATCTGAGGAATTTGGTCTTTTTGCAGACTTCTAAATTACATTCCAAAACAGGTGACCTGGGGAAAATTGTCATAACTTTCTCTCTAAGCAACAGATTGAAATTTTGTAAGAAGGTACAAAAATAGGATGGATTGTAGTTTCCTATATATATTTTTCAGTGCCAAAGGTTGAAACAGTGACACGCGACACTTCATACAAGTTCGCTCTTCTGGAAAGGTCTATAATCAGGTCATCTTGGGAGATTGTGCATAACATTTTCTTGGAGAATCCAATTTGGATCAGACTAGTGGCATTTGAAAGAGGACACAAAGGGCTACTACAGGTCACAATTTTAGAACTGGATATGATCCAAAATTATAGAGATACATCAAATTCAATATCAAGCTCTTACAAATTGAAAAAATGTGTGTAGTTTTTTTTTTAATTTTTGCATAAGCTTGGTTTGGAAAATTAGTTTGAAGGAATTCAAAGGGCATAGTAAAGCATTATTATCGGTAATTGATGCCCCGAGAAAAGAAAATGCAAACACCTAGTAAGAAATTTGAAAGCTCTAGCATGACTCATGAAGAAGAGGAAGAAATGCAACATGATATATCAAAATTATGAGACCAAGTGCAACAAGTGTCACTTGCACAAAAAGTAATAGAATCTAAGATGAAATATGTAGAAGCTAAGATGGATGGTTTAAAGAAAGGTGTAGAAGCTAATATGGATTGTTTAAAGAAAGGAATAGAAGCTAATATGGACGGCATGGAAGCTAAGATGAATGGCATGGACGCTAAAATGGATGGCATAGATGATAAGATGGAAGAATTGAAGATAAATATGAATAATTTGCTACAAGAAATGGTCACTAATGGTGAAAGGGTAGTGTCATGCGGAAAGAGTTAATCTTGCGGACAAAACCAACCTCCCTAGAAGCCTAAGACTTTCTAGTGACAAACAAGACAATTAAGAGCAATCCTTCTCTAAACATGCATTTATCACATGAAAAACCAAGTGTTTTAGATCCTACCTGTAGTCCAACGCTGTTGTAGTAGTCTAGCCTTGTCGATCCGGATGAGCTCCTCCTTCACTTCGAAACTTGCATTCACTAACAATCAAACGATTAAATAACACCTGAATATCTCATAAAATAAAACATATTCAACATACAGACCAAGAGTATATGAAACAACTCATTAATAACAAATTGTTGAGAAGAATGGACTTATTTGTATTAATAGGAAACAAAAGAAACCATTACAACCTGAGCCTTGGTGTTGTGCAAGTCCCTCCCAGGGTCCAGCAAGAGTTTTCCTTTACTTTGATAAGCTCACCCACTTCCAAATGAAACAAGAAAGGATGGGAATCTCTCCTCACAAGCTTCTACAAGGAAGTCCTAAATTCCAGCAGCATCTACCCTTAGGAATATTCATCTTTCAACCTCCCTCCTTCTGGCCCAATGCCTGTATTTATAGTGTTCTAGAGGAAGTTAATCAGGTCCAACATCAATGGGATACTCCTCTCTTTGGATGGGGTAGCTCCTCTCTTGATGGGATAAGTTCCTCTTTCATAGGGATGCATGAACCATCTGGAGGCGCTCAATACACGTCAAACAATCTTCTAGAATGCTCTAGAAATGACCACTAGTAATTTTTTTAAGATGAAACTTGCACCTTTTGACCTTTACAGGAGTACACACCCATCCCTTGACTTACAGAGCATACAAGTACGTAGGTTAAATGAGCTTGGGATGCGTACACGCAAACAAGGTAGAGAGAACCTGCGTACCCAGAGATAAACATGATTTTTATTGACTTTCTCTCTTTCTTGAAGTTTGACATGGAGAGCAGAGGTATAAGGTTTGACAAGGAGGATAATATGACTATTGATGGAGCCATATTAACTGCAGATAGTCATGGTGACAAATTTCAGTGTAATATATTGCCCCCTAAAGTGTGAAGCCTGTAATAGATAAGGGTTTTATATCATCTAGGAAGGGTGAAGTACTTTATCATTTCAAGGATTATCTCTTGGAGAGCCTGGTCAGAACCTACAATTTTCAACACAAAATACATGTATAAGATTATATCATCGCTGAGGTAGGCATTCCCATACTCATATCAAAAACTTTAACTAACAGACTAACTACTCTGATACAGGAATGATTTCATAATACATCATAATCATAGACTCGTGTAGACACAGTATGGACACAACCATCTGTTTATAATTGGTCTAAAATATAATGAATACAAAACTCCTCGCAGCCTGGATGGTGGAAACTAGATCCAGGGTCTTCATCTCTACTTCCCGAATTGGTACGATTCTAGCCATGCGAATAAATGAGTCGATATCGAACATGGTAGAAACCACTTGTTTACCATTCAATGATGTAAACTGTTAACAAGCGTGAGAGAGACCACCAGTAATGTCAATGGTTCTCAAAGTACCCAGCACAACCCATGAGATGTGAATGAATGAGTCGGTGTCGAACATTTCATGGAATCCTTAGATCGCAAGTCAATGATGAAAACTGACGTCGAAGGCGAGAAACCTGCCATTGATGCATGCAGACTCCAAGGTACTGACGATTTCTAAGTCAACTCTCTAGGTAATGTGCTGATGTCGATAGAAAACGACCCGTCGCAGGCAAGCCCACAACACGAAATCATAGTTCAAGTTGAAGAAATGTTGCTGTAAGGACTAACTCAAGGATGATAAAATGGATGATAGGTATTTTGCAGTTGAATGTTTTGTTTGCAAACCTCTTGAAACACATAACGACACGACAGATGGTTCGGTGATAAATGACTCAAAGTAGACTCCCATAACCCGGCTAAAGATGTCAAATGATCTTGGTCAACTGTGAGGTAAAGGATTTCCCAACCCAGGTGAATGAATAAGTGTCGTGTTCAAGAGTGGTAGTAAGGTTTTTCTTGAGACAAAAGGATATCAAATAGGCTCATTCTTCTTATTTTTCCCCCACCATTTCTGGCAAGTACCTCTTTATTTTTTACAAGCTTGAGGAGGATAAAATATGCTTGTTTGTAAGCTCATCCTTCGGATGAGTCCAACTTAGTTTTTGATGCGAACCCTAAGAAGGAGTGGTTCGT
>APFE030913671.1:0-11012 GCA_000404065.3 Pinus taeda
ACATCAAATATAGGAGGTATTAACTCCCTCCCAACAACCTGGAGCTAATCTAGGAACTGAATCCCTATTGTTGTCATCCTTCAGAGATTTTTGCCTATTTGACTAAAACAGAAAATCTCAACAAGAAATACACTGAATTGGTGTGTGATGATGATAGTGATGACGATCTCGACTATATCTACAAGATAACTACGCAAGGAGAGGATTGGGCGAATCTGACTGCAGATGGAAGGATTTCGTGTGAGCATGAAAGCTCCTGCACTTTGGATTCAGACGAAGAGATAAAGCAGTGGCATAATCTACTCCACAAAGTAAAAACCTTGAATTGCAACATGATGATTAGATCATTGCGTTGCATAAAAACAGAGGCAAGGGAACTATTGACATATGATAGATTGTCAGCGGTGGATGAATTTCTGAGAAAATTTGAAAATTTAGTACCAGAGCAGCAGTAGTTCGATGTGTTGAAGTGGGCATTGCGCATAACACCC
The DNA here is from genome assembly GCA_000404065.3 of Pinus taeda. Taxonomy (NCBI): domain Eukaryota; kingdom Viridiplantae; phylum Streptophyta; class Pinopsida; order Pinales; family Pinaceae; genus Pinus; species Pinus taeda. Next base: position 492 of record APFE030913671.1, read on the forward strand.
ACAAGATTGTGGGGTATGCATCAAGGCACTTTTTTAGACTAACACAGATGCCGAAGGATGATGTGCCTACGATCTGGGAAACCCCAAGTATGACTAGTAGACAAATATGATGGACAAGATGATCCATGCATGCACCTCGCGAAATGGACCAAGGCTTATGAGGAAGAGCCACAATTTGAATGGGTGCACCTATTCTACCATACCTTGGACGTCATACCCATGAATTGGTATATAGAGACAGAGCTCTGCCATGGTACGGGCGAATGGGATGTGTTGTGTGAGGGATTCTTGTTAACGTTCACATTTGAAGATCGTTGGTCAGATACTGTGAATGATGAACTACAAGCAGTGAAATCCACTATCTTTAAAATGCCAAAGGGGCTAGTGTAAGTACCTCAACCAGAATGGATGATGCAGTTAAGTAGCACACTGGAGTGTTATAATGTGAATGTTGAGGAAGATGATGAGGACCCATAGAACATTAACATTTCAGAAATAGAAGGCTCTCGCAAAGTTTGTGGACCATCATTTGAAAACCCTAACATCACTGCGCCACTAAAGGCGAAGCAGGTCAACATTAGAATGAAGGTAGAACCAAAATACACAATGCTTGGGGACTATTGGGACAATGCCACGGTCGATAAGGTCGCTAAGTTACTCTGCGAATAACAAAACTTGTTCCCGACCAAAATTACAGACTTAAAAGGGATCATGGGCGATTTAGGGATGATGAGGATCACCCTGAAACCTAACGTGAAGCTAGTTAAGGAGCGGCCTTACCGCTTTAATCCAAAGTATAGAGAAAAGATTTGCGATGAATTAGACAAAATGCTCATAGCCAAAATTATTGAACCAGTGGAAGAATCTGACTCGGTGAGTCTTATGGTGGTAGAGGAGAAAAAACAGAAGGGTGAAATAAGAATATACGTAGACCTCAGGAAGCTGAACAATGCATGTATACATGAACGATTCCGAACACCATTCACAGATGAGGTATTAGAGAATTTTGGCAGCTAGGAAGCATACTTGTTCACGGATGGGTTCTCAAGATACCATCAGATCAAGATCACGCCAAAAGATAGGAGAAAGATGACTTTCATAATAGAATGGGGATGCTTTCAATACACTGTAATGTCGTTTAGATTGAAGAATGCTCTAGCTATATTTTCGTGCATCGTGGTAGCTGAGTTCAAAGAATACATATACAAATTTTTGGAAGTCTATCTCGATGATTGGACTATTTTTGGATTAGTTAAGCACCACATAGAAAGCTTACATTTGATGCTAGATACTTTCCACTCGCATCAAATTATGCTAAACCTGAAGAAGTTCACATTCCTCATTCCCTTTGGAAAGTTGTTGGGACATGTGGTCTGCAAACAAGGGCTGACGGTGGACCATGCGAAGAGTGTCGTTATCCTCAATTTGGAAGCATTTCAAACTGTTAAACAACTGTGAGCTACCTTGGACAAACTGGACACTATATTAAGTTCATCAAAAGTTATTCCCAAATAACCGCGTTGATGGAAAATCTATTGAAAACATATGTTACATATTGCTAGAATGATGATTGCATGAAGAGTTTGGATGTCTTAAAGGGGAAGCTAGCCTCCGCGCCAATCTTGGTCTTCCCAAAATGGGACATGGAATTTCATCTACATGTTGAGGTGTTGTGTATCACATTGGGAATCATACTCACACAGGAGGGTGCGGAGGGTTTGGATCACCCGATCGCACTTGTGAGTCGAAGACTATCCAAAGCAGAAAAGAACTACTCTACCATCAAATGCGAGGGGTTGGCAATGGTGTATGCACTCCAAAAATATCGACACTATTTACTGAGAGGACATTTCAAGATTTATACCGACCATTCCGCACTAAAATATGTGGTGAACAAGCCTATGTTGGGGGGGCAAATATGCAGATGGATTTTACTCTTTTAGGAATATGATTTTGAGGTCATAGTCAAGTCGGGACGATTGATTGCAGGACCAGACCAATTGTCACGAATTGAGACGGGTAAGGAACCAACAAATTTGGATGAGGGACTACTTCATGCATAGATCTTTGCAGTGCATGTTACAGACGGAAACTTCAGAGATATAATCCATTTTCTAACAATAAGGACTGCACTGAACGAGTACTCAATCTGACAGAAGAAGAAATTGGTGGTACGCGCAGTAGACATTTCTCTCATCATGGGGAACCTATACAAGATGGGAAACAATGAGATATTGCAAAGATACGTACCTCAATTTGAACAAGGTCAGGTTATCGTGGAAGCATATGGGAGCACTACAGGAGGACACTACGTAGGATGCACAACCACATAGTAGATTCTTCATGTAGGCTAATGGTGGTCGGCCTTGCACTAGGATTCAAAAGTGCACAGTAAAGATTACGATATATGTCAAAGGATGGGGAAACTGTCACAAAGGGATGAGATGCCACTAAATCCCCAAATGAAACTGCAGCCATTTGAGAAGTGTGCAATCGACTTTGTGGGCCAAATCAAACCTCAGGGAAAGACGGGTGTGTGCTACATCATCATTGTGATGGAGTAACTAACATGATGGGCATAAGCACAACTAGTCAAGGACTACACAACCACTACCACTGCAAAGTTTTTGTTAAAAAATGTGTTGACATGATTTGGTTGTCCCAAAATCTTAATGAGAAATCACGAGACGCATTTCTCGAATGAAGCCATCACCATGCTCATAGAAGAATTCTAGGTCTATCACCAGAAAAGTACACCGTAACACCCATAGGCCAATGGAATAGTAGAAGCATTCAATAAAATACTTGAGACTACACTGAGCAAAGTATGTAATGCACAACGGGATGACTGGGACGTCCATGTACCTGCTATGTTATGGTCATATAGGACAACATGTAAGAAATTGATGGGACAAACACCATTTTGGTTGGTCTATGGTATGGAAGAAATTATGCCGATTGAATACATCGTCCCTAGTATATGAATAGCAGCACTCAGGGGCATGATGGACCGTGAAGCTCTAGAATAAAGGCTCACGCAATTAGAAGAGCTCAATGAAGAAAGATTTATGGCTGTATTTCACTAGCAGGTACAAAAGCAATGTGGAAAAGCCTGGCACGATGACCATATCAAGTTGCACACCTTCAAGGTAAATGACTTAGTACAATTGTATGATAGAATGTTTGAAAATTTTATGGGAAAATTCTAAATGCACTACCTCGGACCATATGTTGTAAGAGATGTCACGAACAGAGGCACAGTCGAGTTAGTCAAACTCAATGGAGAATCTTTCCTAGGCAAGGTCAATAACAGTTGCTTGAAGCCCTACATGGGTGGGCCAACACTCTGGCTAATCATATGAAGCACAGTCTTTGTGGCCCGAGGAGCCAGACAAGGGTGTGGGACTATAAACACAAGCACTAGAAGCTGGTATCAAAGAAGAGACACGAGTCAGATGCAAATGGTTCAGAAGCATGAATGTAGCAGATCCAAGAGACTACAGATGAATGTGTTGCAGACCTCAGGGAAGCAAAGGAATGGTTGGAAGGGCTTCGTGCTAAGATTTCCACACTAGTAGAGTGACTCTGGATGCGTAATGATGATTGTGTTAGGGGCCTATTAGGCATGGAATCCCCCTCACAGCACGTTTTGGGGCTCAAAGCCCAATTTTTTGTCAAAGATGGTGTAGAACTACGCGAATGGTGGGCGTGGAGCGCGAAGTGTACAATTGAGTCACAGGGTTGTCTGCCCTAAGCATTGTATTGTAAATTAGTGTAAAGTGGGTCTACCCATGGTCCGTGGACAATGGGATTGTATAAATAGAGCAATGCTCTAAGTTGTAAAGTCAATTGATAATAAGAAGAGTAGCGAAGGAATGCTTCAAGCTTAGAGTAGAAATCTGAGTAGCGAAGGAATGGTTCAAGCTTAGAGTAGAAATCTAAGTGTCTTGGGTTGTAGTAGTAGGAAGAGGCTCTGTAGCTGAGTGCGTAGAGGGTGCAGGGTGGAGTCGAGTCTATATTCGGGACAAAAAGATAATAAAGAGAAGTCGATTCCTAATTCTGTGTACTTGTTGTGGTTATCTTCTTTATGTTTATGATTATTTGTATATCGCGCGCATTGATATAATTGCTGAATATGCTGTAATGACGCTAAACTTACACACATAAGCTAAGTAAACGGTTAATAAGTGAGGAACTTGGGTATTATATGGGTTGTGGCCCAAGCAATATTGCATGGAAGCTACAACGCACATTGCGAAGGGATCGCAAGTGCGTGTAGTGATAGGTCAGACCTCGAGAAGCCCATCAAACATCCCAACGGTGCGGAACCCTGGTTCTAGCACCCTCCCATATTACTTCGGGTGAGACCTTAGTCCGCACTCCATGGACTATTGCCGAAAGGGCTAGTAGTACTCGGATTTTCTTGGATAAATCATCTCCGAACTTGGGTCAGGCCCCACTAAGACAAAAAGCACCAGCAGCAGGAATGGGAATAAGATGATGTAGCTATCAAGCCAAGTATATAAAAGGATGATCAGACAAGGTTTGAAGCTACCCTACCTCTTTGGTGATCAAGTAGGAAGGTTGAGTTTCCATCAAGATATAGGGAAAATTATTTTATAACTAGTATGATGAATGTTGTTGAACCCTCTAGTTATATAGAAGCCAATAAACATAGTGAATGGAGGGCTATTATGGATCAGGAATATGAGCCAATTCTCAAAAAAAAAAATGGCATTTAGTTAAGCTACATGAAGGAAAACAACCCATAGGATGAAAATGGTTGTATAAGCCTAAATTTGAAGGAGATGGGAGAATAGATAAATATATGCTAGGTTGGTTGCAAAGGGGTATTTGAAGCAAAAAGTCATAGATTATAATGAAACATTTTCCCCTATAGCTAAACTAAACACAATTGGATGATTCACTCGCTAGATGTTAAATCTTATTTTCTTAAATGGAGACTTAAAAGAAGAAGTCTACTTAAAGCAACCTGAGGGGTTTGTCAAACAAGTTGAAGAACATTTAGTTTGTAGGTTGAAGACAGTGGTGTATCGACTAAAACAGGCAGCGAGGTCATGGTATGACAAATTTGATTCATTTTTCCTAGAGCATGGTTATAAAAGAAGCAAAAATGACCCTAATCTTTATACTCTATTTGATAAAGAGGGAAGGATTGTTTGGATTTATTTATATGTAGATGATCTAATTATTGCAGGAAATGTTGATAATCTCATTAAAGAAATCAAGGAGATGTCACAAGTATTTGAGATGAAAGACCTTGGAGAGCTACATTATTCTTTGTGTCTGGAAGTCTCGAGGGATTCTCCACAATTTTTTATGTGAGAGAGTAATCATGTGATGAGCTTACTCGAAAAGTTCATAATGGATAAGTGCAAAGCTGCAACAACAGTAGAATATAAAACTTAAGAATGATGATGGATCTAAGAAGACACATGCAACTTTGTATATACAGTTGGTTGGGAGTCTAATCTACTTGACTACAATTAGGCCATATTTGACATATTCTGTGAGTGCATTGAGCAAATATATATCAGAGCCCCTTGAGTGCAATTGGGTTGCACGAAAAGTTGTTTTAAGGTATCTCCACGGAACCTTAAATGTTGGTATTGCTTATACTCATTCATGTGATGTTAAATTGACAGTTTTTTTAGAATCCTATTGCACTAGAAATGTACATGACAAACGATCCATCACATGCTATGCATTTAGCATTGGATCTGGGGTCAATACATGGAGCAACAAAAAGAAGAACACAATATCCTTGTCTTGTGCTAAAGTTGAATATCAAGCTATGTGTGTAGCAACATAACCAATTTGGTTGAGAAGAATTCTCCTTATGTTGGAGAAGAAGAAAACGTTGCAACAATGATCAAATGTGACAACCAGAGCTCCATCAAACTTGCAAATAATCGAGTATTTTATAAGAACAAAAAGTGTATCGATACACAATTTCATTTTTTCAGGGAGAACATTAAGTCAAAGGAAATTCATATTGAGTATTGTACTAGTTGTGACAATGCTTCTAATATTTTTACCAAACCTCTTGGTTGAATCATTTTTGAAATGTTTAGTGAAGTGTTAGCCATATATGTGAATCCATTTCTCCATTAAGGCGGAGTTTTGAGATTAATGATGAAATGTATTAATGGAGTGATGGTTCAACCTAAAATTAGAAGTTTGTTTCTGATTTCTAGGGTGTTGTTTCAACTTCCTTAATTCTGATTATATCTCTCATGTAATGATTGTAAGGGCAGAGTGCACACAGGGAGTCGCTACCTGAGGTAATTGCAGCCTTGAAGTTGTGGGAAATATTTTCCAAAGAATGACAACCTTGAATTAGTGGGAAATATTGTCCAAAGAATAACAACCCCACTAATTTTACTAATCACATTTGGATTAATGTGTTTTACTTGCGACATGGTGGTCATGGTAAAACCCACTAATTTTACAAATATGTTCCCATCAATATGTTGTAGTTGTGTCATTTGACCCATGGGTAATGCCAATGCAAGATCAACAGACTTAGCAATTTAACAATATACATTGTGACGATTGTGCTAGTGTCCCAATAATACAAACTCATTGTGCAATTAAAAAAAAAAAAAAAAAACTTTGATTGAGAAGCCCTCTTTCATTTTAAAGGACTACCTAGTTGATTATTAATGTATGTTTGCATCTCATCCTTAGAATGAGAAGGATTTATTACCTTCTCTGCAATAAACTATATTTCCTAATTTTCATCTAAAATACCCTAAGAACCTATAACACTATAAACTATCAAATAATACCACAAAGATTTAAATATTAATGTCAAAACAACTCACCTAAACATTACAAAGATTCAATATAATTTCAAACAACTTAGAAACAGATGAGTTGGAAACATTAAATGACTGCATGTACAAACTTGTTAACCTCAACATTCTTTCATAAAAAATTCTATTTTAAAACCTTAATCTCAATTATAAATAGAAATTGTGAAAACAAATGCAATTGAAGTTGACTTGAAATCGACAACTTCTTTAAGTAAACTTTGATCCAAACATGTTGAAAAATAGAAGTTCTACAAGCTTAATTAGCAAAAGTATAATACAATGTTTAATGGTCAGGTGTGCATGAAATAAACACCCTCAATACAACTTTAAAATGTATAAATTCAATATAACTTGGACTAAATAAAAAATAACAACAAACTAATCAAAGTTGTGATGAAAAATTCAATAACACTTGTTCAAAGCTGCAAATATATTGACATGGCATTATGATTGCATCCAAAAACAATGGACCAAAACCTTACAAATCTGATATAAAAACAATATTAAAGACCTATATGTTCCAATGAATTGGAACAACATTCTAGAACAAAAATTTCCATAAACTTCTCATTGCCATTCCAAACCACCTTAAAGAAAATCAAAATATCTTTCATAAAAAATAATGCATTTTCCCACAGAAATATGCATTACAACACCAATAGCCAACTATTACAACAAAAAAGTGCTAAATACTTGTCAAAAATCATGTAAGAAAACTGTAAAAAAAAAAATGTTGGATTATTTGTAGACTGCCTTAAAAAATAAATACAACAATGGACATCAATCTCACTTCAGTTAAAGTGACCATAATAACATAACCATCCATTACCATACCTATTTATGGATTGAATTGATATAAGTATGCATTACAGAATGCTCACTTTTTCAATAGTTCAAATAAAATTACAGGCTTTAAAAATTTATTAAAATTAAGATATAAAAAGTAAATTTAATTTTCAACATATTAAACAATATAACAAACCATGTTCACTAAAATACTTCAGCTAATATATATATATAAAATATATATATATATATATATATATATATAATATATATTAATTAATTAATTAAAATAACCCCATTTAAAAAAATATGTATTTTAAATTTAATATTCATCTATAATTTTTTGAATTAAATAATTTATTTACCTAATTATTCAATTAACTTATTGAGGAGCACAATAACTAAACCATTAAAAACATTATAACAGGGAAACCAGGCAGGTAATTTGCTAATACATAAATCAAAATTACAACAAACCAGCGTCCAACTAGAATTGGTAGAATTGATATGGGGATGCCTTATTTATATAAAAACACGATTTGGCTCTCAAGTGATTATATATGGACACCTAGTCAGTCTAAGATAGACAGATAATCTTCGACTGTATATATTCTTTCCCATACCTGCCATAGAAAGACACGTAGTCAGTCTAAGATACACAGATAATCTTCGACTGCATATATTCTTTCCCATACCTGCCATAGACGTCTTTCTAGCTACAAAAGAAAGCAAAATCATAAACCATGATATATTTGTGCATATACTCCATTGAAGAAAGAGCAGAGCATAAAGTTTACAAAAACCACCTAGTATAAGTTGGTCTACTTAAGTTGCAATTACCTTGTAGTAAGTTGCTCTAAAAGCTTATTGGGCTGTGTTGCCGTCAATATTGGTGCCGGGGCCGTTGACGTTCCTGGTGCCGCTGTTGTCCCCGCGCTCCACAACGTTGTTCCTGCCGCCAACGTTGTTCCTGCCGCCAACGTTGTCGCTGCCGCCAATGTTTTTCCTGCCGCGGACGTTCTGCCCTTGTGGTGGGGAATTGCCCATCTTATTGTTGCCTTCGACGGAAGTGCCGTCGATCTTGGTGCCGCTGTTGTCCCCGCGCCCCACAGCGTTGTTACTGCCGCCAACGTTGTCGCTGCCGCCAACATTGTTGCTGCCGCCAATGTTGTCGCTGCCGTCGACGTTCTGCCATTGTGGTGGGGAATTGCCCATCTTCTTGGCTTACGGATACTGGATGGTATCACTAAGTTCAAACTGAACGCCTTCAAATCTGGCCAGACTCACTTCTGCTAAGAAACAATTCAGTCAGAAACTGCATAACGTGGACATTGATAAGTTAATTTGCATGAATGCAACAAGCATACCTACAACTGGAGTAGGGCAAAGTCGGTAAGCAACGGGTGAGAAATACAATGGCATAGACTGCCTTATATAGAAAGGGGTGAGAAATACAATGGCATAGACAAGAGTGTCACGAGTATGACAAGAGTCACATGAGTATGGCAAAGGCAGAATATGAATGATAAACATTTAGTTGCCTCTATTATTCACAGTAATACATATACATAGTATATTGATGTGACCCTTAGATTCATATTTCAAGTGGTCTCCTGGACTTGTGGTTGTTCACATTCCATGCCAACCCATAAAGGATTAGGTTTCCAACATTATGCTCTTTTATGGTGGTAATCATTTTCCTTGTACTCATTTTTGTGTATGTTTTAATATTTTCTAAGTCTTACATCCTAATTTAATGAAATTGAGCTCCAAAATTTGTAGGCTAAGGTTACAAAGAACAAGTGTTAAGCCACCCTCTAGGTAAGTGGTGGACATATCTAATATGTAGTTATCCTTGTTGGCATGTCTGTACTATCCCAATGAGTATCCTCTATGGGAGCATGTTTCATCCCCGCTATGATGGTTGAACATGGAATTCTTGAAATGTGAGCACATCTAGTAATTGCTAGGGGCAATTCCATTGGTTTTTGTACTTGGTTTTTGGTCAAATAATTTTAGGAAGTTAGTCTTTCTCCTAAAAGATGATCAACATGGGAAAATCTCTCTCTTTCCATGAAGGTAGTGGAAGGAGGAACCAAACCAATTTCACTGTATGAACATAGTTGTTGAGTGCTTGATTATTTTGTTGAGGAGTTTTAGTTGGCTCTTTTGTGTGTGTTAGAGATAATATGCATTTTTTGTTAACTTGAGAACACTTTGTATTTAGTGGTTGTACCAAAATTTTCAGAGATTAGATGAAAGACGTTATTTAGACTTTTTTGCATTGATTGAAGATTTGAGTTGAGGAAATATTATGGAGAATTTTTCTAGCTTTTAGAAAAGTGTTTTAGTGGAAGCTGAAGGGTTATCTACAACTTCTACATTTGCAATTGTTGTATGAATTGATAATTGCCTTGTAAACCTGAGAATTATTTATTTGTTGAGGTTGTGGCCTTAAGAAAGTGGATGCTTGCCTTATTTTTGTAGGAGTTGTGGCTCCTAGTTGGTTGTGGCTAAAAAATTTCATTATTACGGAGTAGTGGCTCCTTTACTAGTAGTGGTTGTATATTTTAATTGAGAAGATTTTTGAATTAATAGAGAAGAAGAAGTAAGAAAACAGTTAGGTGGTTTTCTACCCCATGAAGTTTTCCACCTAAAATATTAGTTTCTCCATGTGATTTTTTTTTTTGTACCTTATTTGGTCCATGTGTTGTTGAGTTCTCATTCCTAAAAAGTTTTACTTTTCTTAAAATTTGTAATATTTGTGCAATAATGATTCACCCCATTCATTGTTGCTAACTTCTAACAAGTGGTTTTGAGATCCAACTCCTTTGATTACAACATAACCACTGAAAGGAGAATTCAAAGAGGATCATGGCTACATAAGATGTTAAAA